>JAQFZE010003086.1:0-13201 GCA_034695245.1 Dicyrtomina saundersi | reverse complement strand
TAGTTATAGCTGTGTCTCTGTGCAATGACCACTCATGATCTGTCGATATATCCGTTTCCTATTTAGCACTCTCATAACGTGTGGTATAAAAAGGAGCTGTGAATTTGAAAGAAACTAATGAAGGAGAAAGCACTATATAGTTCCTCGCCGTTGCTTTCATTCCAAGTGGCTTCCGCCTTCCACCGCTGTGCACTGTGTGTGTAGTTTCCCGTTTAAGCGGAGAAACAGTTCCCTAATATGGTTTAGAGGGGAAAGAAAGCCATTGAGCGTAAGTAGGTGAGGAAATGGGCAATAAGGACCAAATGATCCATGAAAAACTTACAAATTGGAAACAAAAAAGTTAAGCTTACGAAAGGAAAACTAAAAATCACAAAACTATTTATATAACACAAGGCTCTTGAGGTAACGTTAGTATATCCAATATTTCTAAGAATCTAGCTTTCTAATGTTGCAAAAGAAAAACAGATTTAATTATTGGCAATATTTTGGCATTAAAAAATGACTATAAAACCAAGCAGAATAAATAGGAGCATTTTAAGTAAATTTATTCAAACAACTATTTTAACTCAAAAATCCAAACTTGAATCAAATTACTGATCGAATCGAATAGGAATAAATTACTGTTAAATCATGAAACAAAAAGGCTATTGGCATGGGTGGCATACATTTTGTACTATTAGTATATAATGCATTCAAGAACGATCTATTTTTAGCTCTTCAACTCGGTTTGGTAATGGCGGGAAAATCTTCTAATAACTGTAGTATTTCACTCCAGTATGCACCTCATACTTATCTCCTAGTAACTGGACTTTCACTGGACTTTCTCTCAAATCTTCTATGCAGTTAAATTGAGAAAGGCCCCAGAGGACATTATCGACCCAGTTGCTATTGAAAACCGAAGCTTATTAGAAAATGTATACATCCTCCCTTTAGGTCCCTACCTCCTGTTTACTTTGTGGAAAAAGACCAGTTAGGAAATAGTAAATGCAACCATGTTATGTATTATATTAATATTATGACTTGTACACCCAGTTAATTAAAGTATATAATTAAACACAATGCAAATGCATACAATACATAAGACGTGTAGTTATGAAAACAGGAGGAAGCTCATCCTGACTTGAGAGTGTACCATCGTGGACCATTACCATCATCAACCAATTAATAATGCATTGTCTCAAGCATTGAAATAATTAGAATATTTATGATCCACCGTTATAACTGCTACGGTTTTTGGGGTTTGGGTTGAATTTGAAATTTAAATCAGGAGCTAATGGTGAAATGGCTCCACATTTATTTGTGCGTACTTAACCTCGTGAAAAGGAAAGGATGAAAGCTAGAGAACGGCTCTCTCACGACCAGTAGTAGGTATCATAGTACAAAAGTCTCATCACGATTGTGAAGGGAAGATAGCTCCAAAGGATGGAGAATGGAGCAAAAGGTACGCTCTGGTATTACAGACACCGAGATACATAAGTAAACTACCACCTATATGCATCTCTCTGTGTTTATCTGGTTCAGGCGCGACTTGTTTGAAGCTTCAAAATCCATCATGCATATATAATTATTAGAGAACGTGTAATAATAATATGTTGAGTATTGAAAATAGCAAGAGGACTCCCTCCCTCCCCCCTCCCCTCCCGTTTTTCGGTCACTATCTGTATTTGGAGTATTTTCCGCTTTAATTTCACTTGAGGACTTGTAAGTTGTAATGAAAACTGTTATCTTTATCCTTCACAGTCAATCCCCCCCTCCTCACTCTCGGCCATCTTTTGATCGTGCACTTTTGCTTGTTTAATGTTTCTGTTTGAAGATGCATTAACAATGCAGATGGTGTGCTGCAGCTTAGTAACCTTCCCAAGGTTAGGGACTTCTTGGAGGCAAAGTCCAAGTTTGAAGCTTTACAGACTCCAAAGAACTACAGTACCGTATCAGTACCATGCCGGAGACGTAGACAGTCTACTGAGAGGTACGCAGTTGTAAGAGTTTTCTCCAATCTACCCATGCCTATATACTTACATCTACAGCTATACTTTTGCTACCTACAGTTACAGTATCCGCACACATTGCGTATACAGTCAATAAAATGAATGCTTCCGAGTCCTGTTCATGATCATGACCCTGGGCAGGAGAGAAAGCAATTTGGAGAAGATATACAATATTATAATGTATATATATACAGGCAATTTGGTACTTTCCCTATATTTCTCCACACGACCCGTGTCGGCTATATGTAGTTCTACAGAGGGAGTCCACATCAGCATACCTATATAGCTTCCTCCCCACTTACTTCCACTGTCTATAGCATTTGAAACCCGACCCAAGTTAAGTACGAAGAGTACCTGATCTCTTTTTTTTTGTGACTAGAACATAAGGCTACTTTAGACTTGAGAGAAGGTATTGTTATCCTGGGGTGGAATCGGATCCCATAGCATATCATATCCTACTCACTCCACCAACAGAACGTCACTTGGTTTCAATTTCAATTACAAAAGGCTGAAGCGCAGAGAACAAAAGAGAAAGCCCTCATTCCAGACACAAACAACGAGTAGCACAGTTTACGCGCCCTTGCTTTTCTAAACGCTTTCTCTTGTATTCCACGTAAATAAGTACCGCTTCCTAGGTATTCAGTCCACATGCCCATGTCCATGTCGGTATGTAATACTTACAAGTCCCACTAAGCATGAAATTCGAGACAGACAAAGACTATGTAGAGAGTGCCAACCAATCAAGTTAGGTTTCGGTGGATCTCCTACATACATATAGCAGGGGCTATGTCCACCATAAAATCAAGAGAAAATAATTACTATGTGTCTCTATATCTGTGTCTGCATCAGTATCTATATCAATATTTCCCTACATATTTCCTCCCTTCTGCTCACAGCCAACATTTTTCGCATTTTTCGAATGGAAAGTAATTTCTAATGACTTGTGCATGAATACCAAGAGTACTATGTAGATCTATACACATGTTTGAATTTTGCATGCTTGCAATATAAAGTAAAAAAGAGTACAAAAAAAGTATAAAACTTTAAGTTTAAGTGATTTATATCTCTTGTAAGAAGGGAGAAAGCAAAACCAAAGTGAAGTGGCCAAGTCGTTACTTGCTAAGAAAAAATTGGAATGATACTCGCACTCAGTGAGAGATGCAGAATCTATGGAGACTGAGGGACTGAGTGAAGGGAAGCTGGGAGCAGGGAAGATGGGGAGAAGCTCGGAGGAAATCCGGTTGGAAGGTCATTGGTACTCATTTGCTCGTCTGTCTGAAATCAGTCATCCAATGGGAGCATTTATACAAGCCCCAAAAAGAAAATGAGTGAAAACCTAGTAAGACAATTCTCATCGTTTTTTCCTCTCTCTCTCTCCTATTTTACACAAGAATAATTTTTCATGTGTAGACAAATCCCGTCCATCAAATGGGATGAGATCTCTCTGTGTGGAAATTGAGTGGAGTGAAAGTATCTGCACAATTCCGTACTCTGTAACACTTTGTAGCTGGTAGCTCCCTGTCTCTCTAGCTGCCTACCCACATGGAAGGAAGAAGCTGGGGCTAGGACTGTAGAGTAGAACACGCAAGTGTGTTGATTTTTGTATTTCTACATAATTTATGATGAATTCATGAATAAATACATCCACACACACACACACACACACACACTGACTTGCCCCGGCCTGGCCTGGCCTGGTCTAAGCTTCTCCATAGCTTTGGGCTACTAAATAAAAGAGTGTATATATCGCTACTCTCTGGCTCTGAAAAGTCAACATATCTTATAATATCTCTCCTGTACTCTTCTATCTCCCAACTCTTGATCTTTCTTCCATCCTTCTCCTGGCCTTCGCTCTTTCCACATTCTCCCAACCAAGCCAAACCAAACCGATACACACACCACGGTCACAGTCACAGTTCACCAAAGAAGCAGCTAGGGAAGGCGAGGGGAAAATGGTATAAGAAAACTAAGTCGGAGACTCAAAGTTTCAAAGCAAAATCTTTTTCCTTTCCCTTTATTTTCTTTCTAGTATGTATATTGGCTTGGTTTGGTTTGGCTTCCTACTATGCTCCCCGCCTCTCCGTCCCCGTCCGTAGGAAGATAAAGACAAAAAGAAGGATGACTTACAGGTAAAATTGAAAGTAAAGTAGCCATTTATAAAGTAGTGAGGAGCTGCTCGAAACTCCAAAGGGGGACAGCATACGTCATGCATAAAACTTTCTCCCAAAGTTAAAATTGGGAAGCGTATGCATATGTATACATGTCATCATGACAGGACTAGGACTCCTCTACATGACTGGGTAGTTACAAGACGATCAGTGTAAGAGGCGACTAGACGAGACCACACCGCATCAGCCCAGGGCCCAGAGCATCCATATATTATACAAGTATAGAGGGACCACTGAACTCACATACGATCATGTAGGTGAGCTCGCGTCCCAAGTTGTAGTTTACAGATAGGAGAGGAGACAAACTCGGCTTTTGATCGATTTTTATTTTCTGTGTGTATCTCCCGCTCAGGAATTGGTTCCTTTATTTTAGAGAAGAAATAGACAGGAAAAGGACGACAAGACAAGACAGAAGACAAGATGAGATGAGAGAGGGAAATAAGAGAAGAGGCTGAGGTGAGTTTTAGATGGGAAAGGCAAGAGAGAGAAAGAAATGGGAGAAAGATCAGAGGCTTCCACTCACAGTCTTTTCTTCTTCTTCTTCTCGTATCCCTTTCTTTCTTTCTTGCCTGTCTTTTTGTAGGTAGGAGATATGCTCCGGCTACGGCTTCGTTTTGACTTGAAAAGTTTGAGGAGCGTGTGAGCATGTATTTTTATTCTACCTGCCTGCACATACTTATTGTTAGATATGCACACAGATATACAGGGATATGTACCTACATCCATTATATTATGGGGAGAGAATATGCGTGCGTGCATGAGCATTGTGCATTGAGTATTGAACTGTTGAGAGGATCAAACTCAATTTGTTACTCTAGACAGATGAGAGAGGAGAAATATATAGGAAGTATGTAGGTGTCTAGGTAGGGTACATAGTATATATAGAAACTGTAATGATGAAATGCCTCCTCACTCACCCCACACGATGTTGTTCATTCAATTCCAATTCTTCTGCTTTTTGAATGACAGACACGATTGCTTGTTGCTCTCTGTCTGACAATGGTGGAGGCTTGGGGTATGTATTGAATTGATTTGTTTTCACAGACCACCCAGTCTTGAGTCTGTACACGGGACCAAATTGAAAATCACAATAACAATATTTTTTTTTACATTCCATTTTTGCCAATTTCAATCACTTTTTTTTTCAAGTTTCTCTCAGACTTTTATATCAACAACAACAATTTTTTTTATCATCTTCCAAATCCTTATTCATTTATTCATACATATATAGAGTCATACATACTATTTTTTAGGAGGCACTTGAAGAGACATATTGCTACACATTTTCAGATTAGCATTCAATCACTTCAGTTTCAGTCAGATTCAGATCAAATGGATATATTATTTCCTTTTTGACATTTATCCCCCTTACACGTGTTTCTAAATATACCGTAAGTTGTCGAATACGCGCTGGGTCTTAAATAAGCGCCGAGTCTCAAACAAGCCCAGGGTTATAGATAGCACATAATATGCATAGTAAAATATTATAGAAAATGCTTAAAATAGCTGAATGACTCCTGCCACTTGGTGCAGCTTCCACTTCAAAAAATTTAATAAGCGCCCCCGCGCGCTTGTTCAAACATTGACGGTATATACCTTTTTTAATATTGAGCTGCATACATTCATGAGTTTTGAAGAAGCAACACCAGAGAAGCACATCAAATTTTTTTAAGTGTAACAGGAAATATATTCTCAAATACGTTAGCACATTTTTATTGGCACCAAATTTTCCTTTCAAAAACATATGGTGCAAAATGTTTTTATTATATTTAGAATTTCTTTCTATGAATTTATTTGTTACACACTTACAAGGAACACTGGCCTTTTTAATCTTCAAACTGACATTAAAAATAATTTCCGTATTTTTTTAAAATGTGCAAATTTTATTTTATTTTTGTAAAAAAAAACATCAAATTGTACTTGATATTCAGCCTCAGTAAAAAAACAATAATTGTTTCAAAAATTCTAAGAAATCCGTATGTGTCCCACATGTTCCTTGTAACTATAGATTTTTGCTCTGTTTTTGAAAATCTAGATGCATAGTATTCTCTAGGTATTGTATTTTCAGCTTTCATAGACGATGCATAATTATTTACGCATCCGTAGGTAGAATGTTAGGAAGGACAGGTAGGAAAATTTGATTTAATTATATTTGATTTACTTGGCTCTGAGGGCGAGTTGCCTGTCACTTGGACAAACACATGGAGTTTTGGGTCCACGGAGACCAAATTCAGATGACATGAGTTGCTGCTCAGTCGCGTTCTTGCTTCCCCCCTCCACTTTTATTTACTTCCTGCAAAAACACACAGAAAAAAAAAATATATTCAGTAAAAATACACTATTCACAGCTGTACATTTTACAAAAATGGTTTCTATAGTATATAAATCTCAGCAAATATTCAAAATATCTGTAGAATGTATGAAGAAGCCATATGGTATACATATAGCTAATGTAAACATATAGGAATCAAAGTAAAACATTTTGTCTCTATTTGTATGTAATGTTTAGGTAGGGACATATAATGTGATGTGATGTATTTTATGTGAGATTATTGAGGTTTGGAAAAAGTCTCACGTACAAGTCGACTTTCACTTACTTTAGTAAATATGACAAGTTGGAATGATGAGGATTACTCAGTCCAGTTCAGCTCAGTCCCATGGAATGATTGGAAAGCTGAGGTTGAGGCTGCACCGTGCGCTGCGTGTGTCTCTTATGTGAGTGTAACCTCCAACTCGTCTCTCCTTCCTTGTCTCTGTCTATGCAAATGGAGATGGAGATGGAAAAATTGGAGGATTTTTCCCGGGATTCTTGAAGACATTGAAATGGGGAATTTAAATTCCCATAAAGTACCGAAACCGACACCGATGCCAAGACGGAGAGCCGTGATCGTCGTCGTCGTTTAGAAATGGAAACCTGGTCAGAGTACAAAACATTGACATGCTTTTTTTTCTTCTTCCGCTCTTTCTTCGTCGTCGTTGTCGTCTACTTCTTCTTCTTCTTCTTCTTCAGTCTTTCTTTCCCCTATCCTCAAAAAATCCAGAAGGGGCTTCTCTCACTCTTGTCTTCCACTGAATTCCACTGTCATGTCATGTCAGAAATAACCTGAAATATTTTTAAAATTAGATTCATCGTTATTCTCCCTTTCCAATTTAAACCACGTACCTAAATACCCCCAAACATTGATAAATTCCTCTCTCCTAAAATTTTTATGACAGAAACACGGCCATGGAAATGATGCTTTTAAATGCTCGTCAATAAATACCCTCAATTACTGATATTCCCTGCCATTTGTTTAGTATGCTATACAAAAAAAGTGGAGAACAGTACAACTTTGTATTTGGCATTTGGTGTTTTGGTTCTAAGAAAACACTCCTAAATCATTTAGTTTAGGTATTTTTACTAGACAATTATTTTCATGAGGCACTTACAAAAAACACGAACAAGTAAATTTCATGTTACTTGTCATGAGTACTTCAGTACTTGAGATACTTTTATACCATAGCTATTTTTCTTTTATGGAGCAAATAAAAAACAAAGCAGAGTGCCCAACACTCTAACTATAAGAAGAAACACTATAACTATACAGCTATTATTTTTAAATGGCTTTTAAAACTTAACTCGAAAAAATATTAAAAAAACGCTTTAAATTGCATAATTTATTGGCAACTTTGATTACATTCCTGTTGAATTCGATTTACATAAAATTATCCAGGGAGCCACACGTCTTGTGAATGATTCAAGTTTTGTGTAATAATTTACTGCCAGACGCGCTATGGATTGGGAGATGCGAGAGAGAGAGAGAAAGGGAGACATTGGGTAAGGGGGCCAAACCTTTTTCTTGTAATAGAAAATTTTTACTTTAAACTATATTTTATCGTGTTTTTTTTATGCCTACCAAACGACCTTGCACAGCCTCGACGACGGACAGCAAGTGTAGGCTCGTAAATTAAAAATTAACATTTTACAAGTTATAAATGTCTTAGGAAAGATGTGATCCACGTATGAATAATCTATGTATTGTGAGGAGGTCGTTGAGGCATCTATAATTACGAATATAACTATATGCTGTTTCCTTGCAGTATAATTTAAATTCCCAGATACATATATATGTGCACGCCACTAAATGGTTATATTTCCTCGTCTGATACGTAAGGTAGAGGGAGGTCTGGTAAAGTGGACAAAGTTTAAATTTTTAATGCAGTTGAGCATTTTTCAAAAGTGGTCGATAAAACAATTTTTCTTGTTTTCTTCACACACTCACGTAGTCAGTCAGCTGTCAGTTCCTGTTCAAAAAGGAAGAGCGTGTGGAGGTAGGTGAAGAAAGTGAAGAGGGAAAAGGAGAGTGTGAGACGCTTGATTTTGAGTTGACGTGTGAATTCAAAAATTTGAAAGAAAGGGTAAATATCCTTCTTGTTTAATGGATGTGCGTGTGTGAAGTGTATTGTGTATTAGTATATTGTGTGTCTTCACGTCCCGAGTATTGACAGAGCGAGAGATATTTCATGAAAATTGTGTCTTGGGAAAGGATATAAGTGGGGAGGAGTGTGGCGTGGAAGGAAAGTATTAATATTAATACACAAAATGGAAATCAAAGAATGTTGACTTTGACTTTCTTATGTGGAGCTGACGGGAATTTTAATTTGAAGGTGAGTAATTGAAGATGATCGATCGGTCGAGTTTCAGCTAAGCGATGCAATGGGCTCGATCATATGTAAATATATATGTAGTTGAGGCGGGAGTCCTGTGGTTGTACCCGCAGATTATAGGTTATGGCGCCTAAAAGTACATGTTTCTATCATCTACATGGAAATGTCTTGGATTGAGTGTGACAATCATGACATATTATATCACCTAGAAAATATCATATAGAACACATGCAGTATGGAGGACTACATATAAAGAGTGCACAAATTAAAGTGCTGGATGTTAGAGTGTGGACGGAATGGAGTCCACTCCTGTCCCTGTGTCATGCACTCTTTAGTCTACATACTAACATCCCAAACACTCTTATGCCTCCTTTTGTACTCCATACTGTCTGCACTCTTTTGGCTGCACTCGTCGCAGGGCGGTTCCCCCCAAGTCCAAGTACCTACTAATAAACTAAGTCTTTCGATTCTCACTGAATTTTGTTTTTTCTCTGCATCACATGCAGAATAAATTATATTTCCACTCAACACGCACTCTCATACTCGTTTTGAGAACATGTAGATAGAGCTTTACTCCATTTGAATCCACAAACATTCCGAAATGGATCCACTCGGCAAACTAATTCATGGAGAGCGGGGGAAAATATATGGATTAAATTTCCATTTAAATAGTCATGAAGGCGATTGGGAATGAATAGGAAGCATGTTTACGCTTTCTTCTGGCTCTGCAAAGCTCAAAGGAAAATTGTCTATTATGTAAAGAGCTACATTCAATTTGTCAAGCTTGCACACAAACACACATAATATATACACCAAGTAAATTGCCTTTTAAATGTGAACGTGAAAATTTTATGATGACTTTCATCTCCTGATCTCGTCCATATTACTTATTTCCAAGAATTTAGATTTATTATCATATCATCAATTTTCACCATTTGCAAGACGCAGTCTTGGATGTGTAGTTGTTGACGACTTTTACTCAAGGCAGACGAATACATTAATAAAGTACCTACATGTAAATACATACATGGACATTTTATGTGGAAATAATTATAATTACATCTAGTCTCCTTTGAACTGTTTGCTTTCAAAAATAAATGATATATTATTATGAGTAAATATAATGGGTACTTCAACATTCAATGAATATCTTATGACATTTTCTAAGTTCTTTGTCACATCAGCTAAAATTACACAAGCGTTAAGTAGCTATACCTACCCTACTTAGCAGTGATTCTAAGTGTATAAATCCGACACTCAACTAATGCATAGGATTAAAAAATGGATTGAGCACAGAGACTTAGCCTTCGAAAAATTATGCATAGATTAAGGCATCCAAGGTATACCTATATAACTCCAACTGTTCACCTCCTGGCTATAGTTGTATATTAAACTTGAACTCCAAGTAAAAACTCTACCAGGAAAAATCTTTTGATGCATTCCATGCCGCCTGCCGCATAGCTCTTACTACAACCTCGAAATAATAATAACGTTTAAAGATACCTGAGCCTTTTGCTCCTTCATCTCCACGGGTATTGCTGCTCAGAGAAATCAAAGGGTATTTTCAATCGACTCTTGGGAAAAAGTAAAATACATATTCATAAAAATGTCATCACATTTTAAATCCGACAATGTGGATCAAGACTCACAGAACTCTGCTCCTTTCCCTTTCCCACCAGCCACTGATATCAATTTGAATGTCAAAGAAAAAGTTTGAGGTTTCCTCCGCAGAGCTTCCTACATGTAGACTAATGCAGGTAGATATAGGTAAGTACATATCTACCAACTTACGAGTGTCTTCAGCCTTATAAGCGTATGTATATGTCTATAAATCGATGGTTCTGGCTGTGACCATCCTCGTCGCCACGGTAAAATCAACTTTGGACATGAGGGTTCATAAATACATACCTACCCATCAAAAGAAAGCCAAGCAAGAGCCTGTCGTTTTGTCCAGAACCAGAAAGAGAGTCTCAAAGGATTTTGGAATTTGGGAGTGAAGAAAAAGAAGTTGCTGGCTCTGGCTTCTGGTTCTACAAGGAAGACAAAGGCAGGATGGACGGATGTTATAGGAAGTAGCATAACAATTTCATACATGGACAGAGCGCAGAGACCCACTGTTTCATTTGTAAAACAAATCGTGATTCCCATAGAAATGTAATACTTTCTTTGTGTTGTGAGTAAATGTAAGTACACAACAGAGTCTGAAACAGTCCGATGACGGTCCACCATCCGTCCAGAGAGAGAGACACTCACTCCATGGCCATGGGCTTATTTCCTTTTTTTTCTTCTTCTTTTTTATCTATATCTCCTATATTTTGTCTCTCGCTATCTCCGCAGTCAATGTATTTTTATCTCCAGACCGAAGCCTCAGAAACTCATAACTCATAAGAATGTCGAATGTCCGTTTTTCCTTTTTTTTTATTTTTTTACTTTCTTCAACTCTCGATTGACTACAAACAGAAGATAGGAAAAAAGAGAAGAAACGAGACGCGGACACAAGATTGGATCAGATCCTTGAGAAAATTCTTTCCGTCGCTCAACTGGAACGACTCGGTCTCGGTACTCGGTACTCGGTGGAACATACATGGGATGTAGTAGCTATGAAAGCTATGAAAGCTAAACCAGAAGAAAAGGACCAAGAGAAGAAAAAAAAATGAGAGAAAGTAAAGAGTGAGTCTAAGTGAGCTCGTTTTCCAATTCCATTGAGTCTAATGTAATGGCATATAATGTAATGTATATTGTAATTGAACTAAAATACCTATCCACGTCAACATAAGCCCCCCCCCTTCCCCACTCCATTCTAGCTATTTATTTACTCAGGTAAGGCACCCGCCTATCTGGATAATGGAGTACATACTTTACGTAGTTAGGAGCATTGTTAGCTGTTGGAGTTGGAAAGTTGCATAAAAAGGAAAGAGGCTCGTTAAGGGTGAAGAGAAAGGGCAACGAGGAGAAAACAAAGGGGAGAAAGTCAGGAATATTGAGATATATGGTACACATATCCACCACTCACTCAGTCGTCATACTCTTCATAAACTTTCCTATTTTTCTTCCCCCCCCCCTCCTTCCGCCTGTATTTATCTTGTCCTCCAGAAATGTAAGAATTCTCAGTATTTTAAATTACTTTCTAAATCTAATCTTTTTTTATATACTTTCTTTGCCCATTATTTCCTCCGCTAACATCCATATTATTTATTTGGATTTGGATATGCCCGCTCATGACTATACATTCATCTTCATAATAATATTCATTTTTGCTTTCTTCCATATATATTTACATAGGCACTTATTAGCCTGGTCCTAACTTTTTAAAACATTGTTTACGGAATAATGAAACACATACGACTTTATGCTTTATGCTGGCCCAGCAATTTTCAATGACAGTTTCAGCCCAGTCAATAACGCAAACTCCAATTCCAATTTCAGAGGAAGCTTTCTCCCTCTTTATTATTTTATTTTCTCAAGTAATAATTCGAATAGAGATAATCTACCATCTACCTAATTTCCCTTTCAATACTACTACTACTAATAATATTATGACTAATAATTAATGAGCAACCTATAGCAACTATATTACACCTAGTATATTTGGTCTCGCTACAGGTTGTCCTCTAATAGGATTTCCCTATCTTAGCTAATTAACTAATTACTCACATACGTGGATTCTCTGACTGTGAGAGACAAGGCTTGTAATATACATACATTCAAGGAAAAACTTTTTCGGCGTGACAAAGCCGCCCGTTTGAAGTGGTAGTGGAAGGAAGGTTATAGGAGCGGATGAGGAAGATGAAGGAGACGGAGACGAAGTTCTCTAGTATGTAGATGACAGGCTTTGTTAGTCTCAACACCCCCCCCCCTCCCCTCCCTCCACCCTCCCTGCTCACTCAAGAATAAAATGAGGAAAGGAATGATAGGGTACTATGTACATGGTTAAATTTTCTTATGACTCATTACTATTCTATTCCTATATCATTCCAGAATAAATATGCATTTCATTATCGATTCTCAAGAGTCAAACTTGGGCCATGCTCTGCTGAGTCTAATGTGTGTGTGCGTCTGTCTTTCTGTCCGTCTGTCTCTCCTCTCCTTGCGTCCTTGCTGATAATAGTGTAAAGTGAAATGTGAAAATTGTTTCGTCGACAAATTGATATGTTTCCCTTTGTCTTGTCTTTTCGATACTTGGATCTTCTTGGATTGGATGGGATATGGAAACTACACATTTGCACATAGAGTCCTCTCCTCTCGCTGAATGTACCTACCTACTATAGGCTCAGCAAAGAATAGGGCAGTGTACAAAATACAAAAAGAAAGTTACACTACACACATGAATGTATATAATTACATATCGTCTGTGAAGAACCAAAATGACCCATATCCATTTTTAGCTAAAAACAATAT
>JAQFZE010003085.1:0-13203 GCA_034695245.1 Dicyrtomina saundersi | reverse complement strand
ACAACCGTGGTTCATATTGTTTTAATCCAAAATAAAAAATGGTTTTACTACCTATGTATGGTCTCGCGTCTTTAGTTAGAATACACTTTGTACGAATCGCCTTGTACGAATGCATTTTATACGAATGGTCTTTTGAACGAAAAGTTTTTTGTACGAAGAGACTTTTGTACGAATGAATTTTGTGCGAAAATACCATAATTTTAGTAATAAAGTTTGTTGAATGTTTTATTGGAACAAATTTATTATACATTGCATCAATTGAATCAATCAAAAAAAGTAAAGAAGAGTGATTTTACATAATCTTAACGTAATTACTTAGCGTAACGAATGAAATAACGAAATGTTAATGAAAAAAATAAATAAATGTTAACATAAATGTTACTGTATTGAATTATGTTAAATTTTATGTTATTATTAAATGAACTGCTGAACTGCACTTACTTGCTGTGGTTGGCATTAGTGTTGTAAATTGTGCACAATGTGAGTAGTTTGTTCTTTTTCTTATGGGATTTGACATTGAAAAATTTTAAAGAACAATGGTGCACAATCACAGATTGTTCTCCTATGGTAAATCCCATAAGAGAAAATAACAATTGTTAATAAATTACAACACTAGTTGGCATCATGAAAACTGTGAACACCAGCTGATGGGAATTCGGTTTTCGTGTAGTACTATTTACTTTTATATACAGTCTCCTTCATGTTCGGCGTACATCTACATCTTTTTCTTCAATTACCACACCTAAAGTATGAAGTAATTATAGGATACCGCTTCCAAGAAATATTATTCACAACACTAACTAGCACAATTTAGTACCTTCGGACACCAATTGGACAGTGATTTTTTCGTACAAAAGACCCTTCGAACAAAAGACCCTTCGTACAAAAGACTCTTCGTACAAAAGACTCTTCGTACAAAATGAAAAAAATTATTTGAACACTATTTTCAGACAAAGCGCATTTGTACAAAGCGTATTCAAACTAAAGACATTTGACCCTATGTATCTAAATTATTCACCGCAATTTTTAAAATTTTGCAATACTGGACCAATTTCATCGAGTCATATATCATTCAAAAAGTAATCACAAGTAGAATTAAAATAACCGAATGCGCCTCCATTATAACAAAAAGTTTTCAAGATAATGGTCTTTTAATTTTTAAATTTCGCCTAAAATGTGTTGTACAGGCTACAATCAAATAACAAAAAATTGTGCCTGCTTCTTTTTAAAGAGCTTTTAAATGATATATAATTCGACAAAATCTGTTAACTTTTTTAAATTTGCAATTATGCTTTTTCGAAACCATTTAAAATCTAATAACGATCGTGCTTGCACACCATGTTTATTACCTTTGCCTTAGTGTAAGTTTATTGAGTGACCGGTCGAGATCTTGAGTTAACACAATATTTAAAGTTTTAGCGGGAATTTCAAAAATTTGAATTTTTGGTTGTATTACAGAAATTGATTATTACGAATAAGAATTTACTCAGCTTTTTCAAATTCAAACCGCGCTATTATGCTGTTAGGACTGCCATTAAAAAAGGACTTTAGCCCTTGTTTTACGTTTATACTCTGAATTAGAATTGCAATGCTGTTTATACTGATTCTGCAATCAATTTCTCATTGAAATGTGAATTTTGGTTTGGACTAGGCTTTTTAATTTTGTCTGGAGATTGGACTGTGAGGTAAAGGTACCATCTATTCATATTATTTTTTGTAAGTATCTGGGAAATTCTGAGGTTGGTATTAAGTGCTAAACAAGTGGACGAACTGCACATTAAAAAATGCTTCACAGTGAAAACATATTTTTATATTCTCACATTGGTTTGTAAATTTGTATTCCTTAAAGCCGTTTGCAATAAACATGGATTAGTTGATATATGTTATGGTAGGTTGTTTGCATCTTCTACAGGGAGGCGAAAACAGTATTTTCATGCCAAGGCATAACGTATTATGATTTATTTACACATGCAAGTTCTAAAAATGTAGCTTGCTTTTAAGTCAAATGGAGACATTTTGAATGAATTATTTAAACCGTTGAATTTTGAAGTTGAGACTTGGAATAACAAAGCGAAAAGGAAAAATTGAAGGTACTAACACACCTCACCCGTGTGTTTGTGTCTTAAAGGGGAATAATTTAAAATTTGTGGAGGTTAATAAAGTTAGGGGATTGAAAGCCGAAGCACAACATCATTCATCAGCAGTTTTTATACAAATACGTTTTAGTGATAAAAGTCGATTATTTCCTCGTATGGAAATTTGAAGTGGCTGAGAAAAATAATTTCAAAATTATAAGAAAGTCTTTCAATTTATTTACCGCATGTAATTAGAAGGGATAATTCAAATCTGACATGTGTCCATACATATCAGTAATGTCCGTTTGTAATAATGCTTTATGAGCGCTTGTACTTACCATTTTAAATCGGTACAGGTCTCACGCCGTACAATATTATTTACTAAAGTTTGCACTAACTTGAGTTAACAGATTTTCCAGGGTTATTGTTAGTGTATCACTACCACTACTGGCCAGTACAATGTAGAAATACATCAACATTGATTCGAAGCTGATCCAAATCGTTACTGGTTTTCTTCAAAAAGCGTTCAGATTGTATGATTGTTAATGATATATCACTGATAAGATTGTGTTTATTCGAGTATTATGTGAGTGAATTGTTTACCTTACTTTGAATTACCTAATGTAAATCTTGACGCCATTAAAAAAAATACATGTACATGTTTTACGTTAAGGCCACGAACCAAAAATTGTTTAAAAATGCGCGCATTACTGAAACATAAACGTTACCTAAAGTACAAAAAGCTAATAAAACGATAAGACATTTATTTAAATATGATATTAAATAATATATTAAGCCTTATGCATCACAGTTACAATAAAACATGAACGTAATTTGAAATGATGAAAAACTTTAATAACACCTTCCAAGGTCTAAACGACTGTAATAGTGTGGCGGACGCTTACAAATTTTTTTACAATAAACTACCACACAAGAAACCTCATAACATTTGGCTTTTAGTTCAGCCCCTCAACAAGTTCTTGGTCTACAGCTAAAACTATTAGAATTTCAAAATAAAGAAACACGATCAAGAGAATGCCATTGCAAACGTAGTAATTTGCTTTTAAAAGTTTTTGAAAAATACATTTTTGATCACAAACCGGCACCAAAATAGATTTATTTTCTGTTTCAACCTTAAAAAGCATCCAAAATTATTTCTGCTTGTTAATTTCTGATTTAACCATCAAATCCTCAATGGAATTTGCTTTGTTTTATGCTTCGTTAAAGGTTTTTTTGTTGTGACTGGGGAATGGTCGGTAAAGTAATAGTCTTTTAGGCAGTTGTGCGATAAAAGTAACAAATAGGGATGTTATTTACTGCGTCATAAAATGGCAAATAACTTAATGAATATGAGTAGCGTTTTACAGAAGTAAACATTGTTTTACTTTTAAACATTAATGTCTGAGGTTTGTATTGCCTTAATGCCGCTTGGAATAAATTTTCGACGCTAACTACTTATTGTAGGTATATTTTACATTGATTAGCGCACTTTAAAATTAATAATGTGTTAAAATATATCTATACTGGTCTGTTATTTACTGCTACAATGGCAGCAACAGTAGTTCATAATGTTTTAATACGCAATACAAAATGTTTGTACGTTTATAGTTTACATTGGATTTGCAATACTGTTTTTTTTATTTCGCAATCAATTTCTCATTGCAATGTGAATTTTATTTCGGACTAGGCTTTTTAATATTGGCTGGACACATGGCAAGTTTAGTAATGACCTAATTATTCTACATTTTTAAATCAGTACACGTCTAACGCCGTACAATATCATTTACTATATTTTAATAATATAGAATGGGAAAGATGAATTTGGTATATTGGGCGTGTGCGTATCAGTATCACTACTGACCAATGCAATGCAATGTAGAAATACACAAATACTCATTGCAAGATGAACCAAATCGTGGCTGCTTTCCTGCGATATGCATTCGGATTGTATGAAGGGAAAATTTTGTTTGTTTTACTTTACAATTTTACATATACATATATAATCTGCATTTTTGAAAAACTTGACTTATTTTATAGATTGATGTAAAATTCGGAAGCCTTAAAAAAACAAATCAGTTTTTTGATTTCACTTCTAAACTACTCAAAACGTTTTAGGGGAAATTTTAAAAAAATACTTGTATTTAAAAAATTGTTTCGAAATCTATTCGCTGTCTATCTGTACATTTCCACCTTCCACGTAGTTATATTCTGCTAATTATTGACGCTCGAACGGTGTATTACATATAAACATTTGCAGTGAGCAACCTGTAGTTTATTTAAAATTAATTTTTGGTGGGAAATTTGATTTTGAAATTTTTAGAAAAAACAAAACCTAATAAATCGTAACAACTGTAAATTACGTGGTAAAATACTACAAAAGTAACCTCATAACATTTGGCTTAGTTCCGCCCCACTAAGTTACACGTCTACAGCAAACACCATTAGAATGTCAAAATAAAAAAACACGAACAAGAAAATGCCATTGAAAACTTAACATATACTTTTAAAAGTTTTTAAAAGAAATAAAACATTTTATCATCAGGAAGCTGAACTCAAATAAACTTATTTTGGATCTCAACATTGAACAAATCATCCACAATTATTTTAGTTTTTTCCTAAAGATTTGAATAGTATTTCTAAACCATTTTTGCAATTTCAATTCAACGTTCATTACTTTAATATATTAAACAATTTCCTGAAACAGATTGAAGGAGAAATAATTATTAAATAAAATTAATAATTGTTGCAAAAAATGAGACTGCGACAAGACGATTTACAATTTTCTTCAGCTTGGATTTAAGTTTCTTAGATTTCTAAAATGTATATTGCTTTAACGCCGCCTGGAGTAATGGTATGACGAAAGTGAAGTTGGAATAGATAGTTGATATCTTTAAAGCATTTTCGCAGTAGAGATTAAAAATTTGTGAAGCAGCACACACGGGATCGTCCATAAATGATGTAATCCGTAGCGTGGGTTCGTCAAGTCAGGTGTTGATTGATGGCATGCGATGTTAATGATAATGTTTACTTGTAATAAGCGCTTACACTTACAATTTTTGTATGCATAAAAATCTATCGTCATTTTATATTTCGTAATCAATTTAGTTAATGCTACGAAAGGTTTTTAAAAATATATATATATTTTTGGAGAAATATACATAAATATTGATAAAAAATGTGTCAGCAACTATTTTGAATGTCATTTAGCTTTGCTTTAAATTGAAAAATATGAACCTTGATCAAGTATTTTATCAAAAAGATTTTATTTATCGAAATAATTTTAATAATAAAATTATATTATTTCATTAATTCTGCAATCAAATTCTCATTAAAACCAAGGGAGAAGAAAAACTTAATGTCCGTCAGCAGTGGGTTTAAACGGTAATATTTTAAAATTTGTTGGGGTAAATAAAAGTGGGGGTTTGAAAGACCTAATACGACATCAGTGATCATACAAGCAAAAACATTTCAGTGACAAATAACGATTATTTTCTAGTATGGTTTGAAAGTGCTAAACATAAACATTAAAATTATAATAAAATCTAACATTTACAAACTAAATGTAGTTAAAAGAGTTATTCTATACTGATCAGTAAATACCGGTTGTAATTTAATGCTTTATGAGCGGCAGTACTCGACAATTTTAAATAGGTGTATGTCTAACGCAGAATGTTATTTTTTAATTTTTTTTTCAGTAATATATAACAGTTTCTTGAGATATTTTTTGCGTACATCTGATCATCACTGGCAATTGTGAAGAATAAATAAATCAAGACTGATAGCAAGTTAGTTTAAATCATAGTTGCTTTTCTGGGATATGTTTTTCAAATAGTATAAAGGAAATATTTCGTTTTTTATTGCAATTGCTACCTATATAAATAATTTACATTCTTGAAATACTTGAATTATTTCAAGGAGTGATATATTATTCGAAAGCCCTTGAAAAAAAAAAGATATTTTGTTTTAACTTTTAATCCACACAGCAATTTTAATAGGAAGTTTGAAAACAAAACTTATTTTTCAAAAATGTCCAAAAACTATTCGCTGTCAATCTGTGAACTTCCACATAATTAGAATTTACTAATTAATACTGTTAAAATGGAGTATCGCATATACAAATTTGCAGTGACTAACTGGTAATAAAATTAAAATTTAGATTTGGCGGGACATTCAATTTTGCAAATTATTTGAATTGTTGAATGTCTACTCGAATAAGAATTGTTGTGAATTATCTGTTTAATTAATTTAGAAACACCAAACATCTTACAAATATAGTTCCTTTGACCTTTTGAATCTTGAGTCAAATTGATTCAATTACCAAGTGTAGATATTATCGAATTACATTAACATGTTAGAAGGTCTCTCTCTGGAGATGATGCTTTTTTAAAAGAGTATTTTCTAAAATTTGCTTATGTTACCAGAAATCTCAAAGATACGTTTGTTACAATTTGGTGAAAATTAGAAAAAATACATCAAAAATACTGATAAGAAAGCGAAACAATGTAGTCGGTTTTGTAAGTTTCAAATTAAAAAATAAATTGATTTTTCAGCTTTTTGATTGTTACATTTTTGTATGTTAATCCAATCTTAAACTTTTGTTGAGTTTTAAGTTGTTTAGTTGGATTAAGTAGTAATGCAATTTGTGTGGAAATGGTAAATATTGTTTTGGTTTCCAATTTTGTGTTTTAAGGCTGAAAAGAGACAAGAAATTCTATGAAGCACCATGTACTCTTGGTACTGGTGCAAAATTGTTATGATACATCAAAATATCACTGATAAAGTCCTATTTATGCGAGTAAAAAAATAGGTAAATTTGTAATATTTCTTTGCACTATTTAATGGTTAGTTTGACGCCATTCAAAATACATATTTAGTACACGCAGCTCAAGCGTCTTTGGGTGATTGACAAATATGGTAGTTGGTGAACAAACTCAAACAATACAATTGGCAAAAGTGATAATTAAAAAGTACCAAAGGCTACGATACGGTAGGGAATTTATTTAAATAGGATTGTTATGTGGACTAATGTTCTTTACGCTTTATAATGAAACATTAACATAATTCGAAATGATAATGACATTTGAAAACACCGCGCAAGGTTAAAGCCACTGTGATAGTGTGGCGGTTGCATAAAATTTTAAAATATAATATAAACTACTACACAAGAAACCTTGTAATATTTGCCAAGTACGTGCAATCATTCAAATAGTATGACAATGACAAGAACAAATTTTGTAATTTAATACAGTACAGCACATAGCATTCAGTATTACCGGTGTTACAGCAGTTTATAAAGCCCGTGTGGTATATGATTTCAGCAAACTTTGTCGTTGATATTATGAGGATGTTTTTTATATTATGTAACCAACAATATTACAAATCAAATATCCTATTTTACTTGAGAAAGCCGCCATTTTCCCACTCCAGCAGTAGCGAGTTACAAATGTCAACTACATATAATAAATCCTATACATCCGAACCAGACGGATTTTTGAGAGTAGTGACTTATTTGCTTATAGTGTTGGTGAAGTTTTGCATCGGCAGCAATGGACCAAACAGAACAATAATTTCCATAAAAATAATAAAAATGCCTATTTCCTGTTGAATTTTTAAAAAAATAAAATGGTGATAATTAAATATGGAATTTGTTTTATATATAACGGAAAACCAGTTCTATTAATTTTAAGGAAATTTCATGAATTATTGGATGGAACTAATTTGCAAAAAAAAATAGGTCAGAGACGATTTGGAATTTCATTCTGCTTAGCTTTGCATTAATAAATGTAGACCTTGATCAATTATTTTATCAAGAATGGTTTACTTACCGAAATAAATTTAATAATTATATTTCTTTGATTCTGCAATCAATTTTTTATTGAAATGTAAATTTTGTTTTGGACTGGGCTTTTTAATTTAGGCTGAAGATTGGACTGTAAAGTAATGAACCGTGCACATTCTATCTTATGAAAGCATTTCGGGTATTTTAAATTTTGGAGTTGCTATTTAGTGCCAAATAAGTTGAAGAACTACACAATAAATAATGCTTAAAAGTCAAAAAATATTTTTACTTGTACACATTTGATTAGTAAAACATGTTTTCCTTAACGCTGTTTGTAATAAAGCTGGAATAATTCGAGCTTAAAGTTGGGATGTTTTGGTCAGCATTGGTCATCACAGAAGTTTGTGTGGAGTGTGTCCTGACCAATAAAAATGTAGATTTCAGAATAAATAAAATTGATGATATCAAAACATTGTGTTCCTCAGTTGTTAGTGTTATTGTGCATGCATTACATGCAACAGTGTAATACACGGTTATTTCACAACTAAAACTGTGTTTAGAAGTCACGCTTTCATTCGTTTAAAATTAGTGATGAACTTAAAGAGAATTTCTACAATAGGTTTTGACATTACAATTAATGTTTTGATATAAATTAGAGCCAAGCAGCATCTCATCAGACGCATAAGGTCAATTTTGATTTCTAGTAATAGTAATTATTATTTCCCTTAAAGCAAAGAAATTAATATGGCAATGCATTAACTAAACTACTATGCTTTATTCACACATGCAATTCATTTATTTATTAAATATGTACTTTTTACCGCCGCTTAAAATAAAGCTGCTACGACAGACATGTACTATCACAGACAGCTCTACCCAGTTATTGCATTTTCAATTAAAAAAGCAAACGATACCAATGCAAGCACTATATGTACACAGGATCGTCCATTAATGATGTCATCGGTAGCGTGGGTAGATCTAGTCAGGTGTTGATGACATGTCATGTTAAAAAGAAATAACGTTTACTTGTAGTAAGTGCTTGTGCTTACAATTTATATGGTCATAGAAAACTAACGGCATTTAACATTTCCTATTAAATTTAGTTTATGCTATGAAGCTGTTTGGTATATTAAATAGGGAACAATTTTATAAACTAAATTGTTTCATTAACAAAATTGAAAAAGCGGTTATTACCCTATCCCAGCAGTAGTTAGTGGCAAATGCAAATTAAAATTATATTTACCTGCCCTGAACGGATTTTTGGGAAGCAGGAAGCGGGGACTTAGTTGTTTGCAGGGTAAAGAAAACTTGATATCGACAGCAAAGAACAAAATGGACAGTTATTTCCAAGAAAATAACAAAAGTGTCTATTTACTGTTGCATTAAGTTGTATTTTTAAAATAATATCGTAATATTGTTAAATATGCAATTTTTTAAATTATTACTGCAAACAAGTCGTAATGATTTTAGCTATTTTATAAATTTTTGGGGGAAAATTATATAGGCTTTTTAATGTTGGCAATAAAGTGGTATGCCAAGTGAAGGAAGCATAAAAATACTATCGTATTCAAGCAGCTGGGGCTTTTTGAATTTTTTGCCTGCTATTTACTGCTAAATAAGTTGACAAACTACGGAATAAAAATGTTTTACAGTGGCAACATATTTTTACTTTCACACATTGGTTTGTGAAATTTGTGGTTTCTAACGCCGCTTGCAATAATGCAGGAATAATTGCAATCCTAATTGTTGGAGATAGTCTACATGTTGTGCCAGGGTAAAAATTCTTATTACTGTAACCACTGCACAGTGCACAGTGAATGCAGATTACAGATTAAACTAAACTAATGATATTAAAATGTTGCTTGCCTCACGATCACATGTTATTGTTATTATGCATGCGTTACATGCAAAAGCGTGATACACTCTCATTTCATAACTACAGCCGTGACTAGAAGTCACACTTTCTTTCTATTGAAATTAATGATGAACTTGAAGGGAATTTCTTCAAGAAGTTTTGAAAGTATAATAATCGTTGTAATACAAATTAGAACCAAGCAACGTCTCACTAAGCACGTAACATCATTTATGATTTCCTGTTTTTTCTAATGAAAGCCGCTAGTTTTGAAACTCATTTATTTACTGAAAAAAATAAATACAGTGTGAAATTTTAAATATTTTGCAGACTGCAGAAATAAAACATGTAGTAATTTGTATTATCTAACGTAAGATGAATTTTTGACAGTAAATTGGGTAGTATTTTCGTATTTAGTAATAATTTATGGAATGATTTCCTGTAATTATTATTAAATCCTGCAAAACAAAGGAATTTCGAGGGAAATGCACAAAACGTAATAAACTTTTGTATTTACACATGTAACTCCTAAATACGCCGCTTGTTTTAAACAGAAATGAAGAGCTTTTGAATGACCTATTTAATGTATTGTATGTGGATAAGCAAATGAAAAAACTAAGGGAAAAGAAAAATCAAATTAATTAATACCTCCTCATCGTGTGTTTTAATGGGATTTGTTTTTATAAGCTAGTTTTTCAAAACTTTTCAGAAACTATGTGATGTCGTTCTGTAAACCAATCTTATTATATGATTCACATAATTGAATTCTGGTAAATATTTTCGTTTGAATGGTGTGTCACATAATTTTTACTTGCACAGTAACTGGCAATAACTTTAAAATTTAGATGTTGTATAGTACTTTGCATTATTTAATGTAAAGCATGACGCCATTTAAAGTACATACACGAAATACGTTGAATATTTTGGATATGAAAGTGTGCATAGTCCTAAAATTCTAAATTTTGAAGTTGGCAAAAAAGGAGATCTAAAAAGCACAATTGCTAATATATAAAACCATAGTGCAATTATTTAAATGTGTTATAATATTCTTGATGCTTGAAATTTACAACGAGACATTGATATAATTCGAAATGATAAATTTAAAAATATCGTCAAAGTGACTTTAACGGTGTGGGGGATGCTTATAATTTCATATTTGGAAATAAACTATTACTCATAAAACCTCGTTACATCCTATAAGTAAGTGCCACGGCCCTCTTCGTTCAACGTCTACATCCTTAACCATTGGACTCACAATATACAAAAACACCAATAAGAGAATGTAATAGAAAACTTCGAATTTGCTTTTTTTTAAAACTGTTTAAAAAATCAACATTTGGCTACACCAAAAACGGTACTCAGATAGATCTATTTTTGATTTCAAGCTTAAAATGAAACGAAAAATATTTTAAATATTTTTAAAACACTTAAACAGCTTTTTTCAAAACGTTTTCTTGGTAATCTAACGTTCATTTCTTGCGCATTGCATACTGATTCCTAAAATGTTAAATGGCCTCTCACTATGCTCGTAAAAATGCTGCTTTTTCAGAAGAACCTTTTTCGAGAATTTTTAATTCTTTCCAGAATTCTCAAGGAGTTACGTAGCTGTAAAAATTGAAAAAACAAACGTCATATTGATTGATGAAAAAACAAAACAAATTAGCCCGTGCCTGTTTGATAAATACAGGGGACAAATATCATAAAGCACATCCGCTAATAAAGTTTTCTAACTTTGAAGCGTCGTACTAAAGAAAAATCGCAAAATGAACTTTGAAGACGTAATTATAACTGCACATAATTAGGAAATTAGAATAACCTAAATCGTATAATTGTACTCAGAAAAACACATAATTCTACATTAATTGCGAATCTAAATCGAAATCATAGAATTGCTGTCGCCTTATTGATAAGTTTCGAATTGAAAGAAAACTGACTTTCGTCTATCTTTAAAAGTGTGATATTTTTGTTTACTAGTCATTTAAAATTGTATTAAGTTTTAAGTTGGATTAGGTAGAAGTGGAAATGATGCATATTGTTTTATTTTGTTCTTAAAGTTTCTCTAATTTTCCAATCACATCTAAATAAAAGTTTGATTTTGGTGATGTTTAGTTTTTTAAATTTTCTCTGGAAATCAAAATGGCATGTAGTCACAGGTTTCGTTTTGTACGTATAATAGTATGTATTCGTATTGGATTGTTATTTGCTGCTAAACTGCTAATTAAAGTGACATACTAGTACTAGTACAGTATAACATGTTTTAATGCGCAATAAAAAAAGTTTTTACTTTAGTATACAGGATTTGTAATATGCTGTATTGGTTTAACGCCGGGCACAATAGTCCAAACGAATAAATTCTCAACAAGCTGGCAGATTGTAAGCACTGTCTTGTTGGTTGAGCAAATTAACAAGTGAAGAATTAACCTGGTTGCACGCTAAACTACGCTGATAAAAAATAGAGCGCTTGTGAGTTATTCAATTACATAATACTTTATAACGTTCGTAGATAACGTAACGAATTTAGTGTGACCGACGGTCATTTCAGAATTAAAGTATTACCTAAAAGTGGCATGTTTTGTCTATTAAGTTAAAAATGGTTTTCTGAATTAGGTAGAGTCTCTAATAAGTTTGAAGTATATTTTTATTGTTTAACCATAAATTAGATAAAAACTAAAGCTTACGAACTAGGAACCAAATAGGAAAGGAATTAAATCCCAAAAAGTAACTAAAAAAATTGTTGGAACAATACATTACCAGCGTTATGTAAGCCTACAAATCCTAAATGCAAAGAAAGATGAAATTGCTGGAAAATTCAATAAAGATATTATACAATTTCTTATGTAAAATGTGCAAAGTGAAAAAACGGATACGGAAAAGCGTAGGAATGAAATTAAAATTGTCAACGTTCCCTGAATGCATTGTGTTGAGCCATTATATTTTAAATCTTGTGGAGGGTAAGTTGTGGCCGTTGAAACTGTATATATTAGGCATCCACAATAGGTTTTAAAAAATATCAGTATTAAATATCTCCTATTTTGTATAGTAAAAATTTGAGGGTGCTTAACAAAATTTAGAATAATAGAAACTATTTTAAGTACTTACACAACAGTAGTAATATCTGACCTCTCGGCATGTAGTGCAACATTAATCAGCACTTACCCTTAGAATGTTTAAAATATACTAGTTTAACGCCATGCTAAAGTTTCTTATAAATTGTGTTGGACGAAAGATAAGAGTTCAACATGTTTCGAATTTCGACATTAATTTTAAACGGTTGTGTTTCTTAACGCCGTTTGCAATAAAACTAAAACAATTTAAGACATGTGGCTCCCAATGCTGGTTTCATGTTTTTCGACGATTAAAACAAAAACAATTTTCAGGCCAACGCCTAATGTATTATGCTTTATTTTAGTGCTCGGACTGGGTACCAAAATCGTGGACCCGTACCCGTACCCGTACCCACACTCTGGGTACAGCAAAATTTGGCCCCGTTCCCGTAC
>JAQFZE010003084.1:0-13210 GCA_034695245.1 Dicyrtomina saundersi | reverse complement strand
ACTCCATGTTAAGTGATTGATTTTGAGGCAAAACGGAAAAAGTCCACAAATTAAAATTTTTGAAAATTTTCTAAAAAATTCCAGTCAGTCTAGATTTACGAAACTGCTTTTACTTGAGCTTCGTCAGTTACAGTACCTGTAGAAAAAATTGAGTTAAAAATAATCATCCTGTCGCCTTTTATTCATTATTCGTTTTTCCAGTAAAATTTGCTTTGATGAACTTATTCCGTTATCCGTTTGCGCCAAAAACTCGTCATATGTAGTATGTATGTACCTACTAAATTCAATTCTGCGATTTTCTGATACATAATTAATGCATATTTATTATGATGATTCCTGAATATTTTCTTTGTGTTAATGCAGGAACTTGAGATTTGGAGAACTCATCTAGCAGAGTTTCCATATGACAGCCTAGAAGATCTGAATGCCCTGGTGAATCTCACCCTGGATACACATCTCATCTCGGACATGTCAAAGCCCATCAAGGGAATGACAAGCTTAAAAAATTTGAGGATTACCAAGGGAAATATTTCAGTGCTGAGTAAAGATACTTTTAGTAGATTAGCAACGCTGGATCGACTAGATCTTCATGGGAATCAAATTCAGGGCATACCTCGGGATGGATTTAAAGTGAGCAAAATATGAATTACGCTTTAAAAAGAAAATAGTATTATACAATGGCTAGCATACAAAATATTAATCATGTGTTTTTTTCCCCTAATTTCTGCACTTCCAGTCGCTATCAAATTGTAGATTTCTGGATCTGTCCTACAATCAATTAGTCAAATTGGACCCGGCTTATTTCCCGCATTTGACCAAATTGACTTGGTTCAATGGGTCACACAACCTGATACCAGAATTTACTCGGGGAGCCTTTGCTCGAAATAGTTTTCTCCGAGTTTTGCATTTAACACATAATAAAATGACCAAGTTGGACACAGTTGCTTTGAGAGGGATGAGATTCCTAAGGCGACTCTTCCTCAGTGACAACCAAATTGCTGATGTAAATTAAATTCTTCCCTGCTATTTATGTCATTGAATAGGAATTCAAGGTTTAAAATGCAGTATCTGACTTCTTTGAAAATTTACATAGGTTGGTCGCGGGGCCTTCAGTGCCATCAACAGAGTCGGGACGATTGACCTGGCTAGGAATCGTCTCACATTCATAGACTACCAAATGTTCCACCAACTCCTGGAACCGGACATTATTGACGTGTCCGAGAATGAGATCACTCGAGTCAAGGCCGGGGCCTTCCGAGATTTGTCCTATGTCCACATTAATATGAGTCACAATTCCATTTCAGTGATTGAGAAGGAGGCTTTTGTGAGCTGTGTCAATATTACCGTTCTGGACATGAGTCACAACAAAATTGATAATTTCACTAAAAATTCCTTCGACGAGTTCACATACCCCACGGACTGGAGACTCGAGCACAATAAACTGAGGAGCACGGCGGACATTCCATTGAAGCACATGAGCGGGATTAAGATCCTCAATGTGTCCCACAATGAGCTGCAGGAAATTTCCAAAAATTCATTCCCCAAATTGTATGAGCTTCATACGGTGGACTTTAGTCACAATAATATTTCCAAGATTTTCTCTGCTGTATTCTCAAACCTTTTCAGTGTGCGTCATCTGGATTTGAGGTGAGGGATTTTGCCACCATATGTTATTACATTTAAATGGTTTTTAAAAAATAATTTTGCCGCAACCTTTTTCTATTTTTTTTGAACAGTCACAATAACTTAACGGAGATGGGAGCCCTTGGTGCCGTCCCAACATTACTGGACCTTGATTTGAGCCATAACAGAATCCGTCGGATTAGCAATGCTGCCTTTACACGTTTAGCATCTCTCCGGGAACTTCGTGTGACGCACAACAATCTCAAGTCTGTTTTCCAAGTGAGTGAATTTTTAAAAACTGCCATAAGCTTCTCAAATATTTGGCAATTCGGTTGAAGGTAATTTGGATTTTGTTTTTTTTTTCAAAAATAGATTCCCCCAAGTTTAAACGCACTAAACGTATCCAACAACGAAATCACCAGCTTGGCCAAATCATGGCCAACAATGAATGCTCTGCTACGTTTGGATGTGAGCTCAAACATGTTGGAGGGGAACTTGGGGAGGGGTGCCTTTGAAAATCTGGGCACATTACAAGCTGTCAATTTATCCAACAATAGTTTGACTGAGGTATTCATTTTTTCTGTAAATATTACTTTTTGTTGTAATTTTTATGCAGGAATGTGTAACTAATTTTGACCCTTCGCTTCGTTTTTAATTAAAGGTGCCATCCGAAGCCTTGTCCGACTTAACCACGGTACAGTATGTAAATCTCGAGTGGAACAATATAACGAGGCTCAAGAAGCAAGCATTGGGAAGACTCCCCGTCGTCTTCCACCTCCTCTTAGCACACAATAATATTGATACCGTGGAAGTGAAAGCCTTCGATGGACTTTTACAACTTCTCCATTTGGATCTGAGCAACAATAACTTGACCCAGCTCCCCACCGGCTCCCTCTCCAGCCTAGTCTCCCTCCGGAAAATAAATCTTTCGAACAATCATCTGGAGCGGACTGAGAACGGGACGGCGAGTATTTTTGAGGAGAACCTCTCCTTGGAAACTATTGACTTATCCCACAATCAAATCTCGGAAGTCTACTACAATACATTCCCTGAGAATCGTTGGATCCCTTACAGGCTCTATAATATTGACCTGAGTCACAACTTACTCTCATACATTGGGAAGGACTTACTTCGAGGGACCAAGAAATTAAAATCCCTAAATGTGAGCTACAACCGAATCACAGAAATCAAACCTAGAATCTTGGGTAATATGTCTTCCTTAGAAATCCTGGACCTGAGTAATAATGAGATCACTCAACTGGATGCTGAAAGACTTGGCCCACCACCAAATCTAACTGAGATCTACTTGCGTCGAAATAATCTTCGTAAATTCCCCTCGGATGTTTTGAGCAGAGCCCCCCTCAAACTTATTGACCTGAGTAATAATCGTATCCGTCAATTTGACGTGGACTTGATGCCCAAAATTAAAAATGGCTCCAGAATTATTTTTACAAATAACCCGATCAATTGTGATTGTCGTCTAATTTTGCTCAAGAGATTCTACAATGACTTCCGTCCGAAATTATCCAATTTCTCAATGGACTACTACAAGGATTTTGAAAACTTTAAGTGTGGGACGAGTAGCTCTAAGCATCATGTCCTGGTCCTGAGTGAGCAGGAATTAAGTTGTGACCCTGTCGAGGATCCCCTAGCACCCAAAATCCCACACAATTATGATTTGGAAATTAAAGCCTTTGCACAGATTGGGGACAGTATAGAAGTGAAGTGGAGAGTACGATCCAAGATGGACGTCGCCGGCTTCCGTCTCTCTGTCATGGACTCGGCCAATCAAGGGATTTCCGAACAAACTTTCCCCTATAATCTTCGAAGTGCTCGGATTGAGTTGAAGCCGGATGCCCGGACTGTCTGTTTGACCCCGAATTATTCGAGGCGGGAGGCAAGTGACGATGCGCTGAGAGTGTGTCAAAAAATTGACATTAGTTCCACGATGACTAATGCCGTGATACCCATTTACTGTGATTTCCTCCTATTAGTGGCTACATCCGTATACAGTTTTCTTCATTACCTTTAGATTTTATAGGACTGGTTGGTTGGTATAATGCCCTTGTTTTTTTATTACCCGTGGCGAGACTCGTAAATTATGATATTATATTTAACAGAAGAATAATGGTTAATTCATTTGTAGAAGAATTGATCTGGCGCTGGCCCCAGTTTTTTCCAGAACCCGACCCATAGTATGTATCCGTGCCTATATGCATATGCATTATAAATGCTTTTTTACTTAACGAATAATTTTTTAACTTTTCTTTCTAATGTTTTTTTTAACTGACCGACCGCCATGAAATAATAGTTAATTTCAACTTGAACTACTTTTACTTTTATTATTATTTTTAAATGCAACATATCCTTAATTTTTCCACATTTATAAATAACAATTTTTTTAACAACGAATTTCCATATACTTAAGTAATTGTTTTATGTGATTTTAGCTCGTAAAAAGAGAATTTTATGACTGTTTGTAACTTTTAATTTTTTTCAGTCTTTTTTTGTGGGCAATTAATTAGTTTGTACGTAATTATATGCGAGTAATGCTTTACTTTTCTGCCCACTGATTAGTATATTTCTTATTGCGTTGTAGTGAAAAACAGGTGTATACTAAATATGTGGGCAACAAAAATTCATGTAAATAAAGCATATCACTGTCTCAAAATATAGAGGGTTTCGTAAATTGTCACTAATATTTCACTTAAAACTAATTTTTGTATCGTACTTATACGTATAGTTATAGCTTAAGTAAATTAGCCTTAAGATTTGTGAGAGTGTAAGAGACAATAAGAAAACGATAATGAATGTAAAATTACACTATAATATTTATGTAACTTTTCAACTTGTAAGTATATGATTTCTTGAACGAAGTAATAAATACTTAAAAGTTATTACCGACTTTTTGGTGAATAAATCGCATTCGTAATAAATGCACTGTAGCTCATTTCCCATCGTAACATTAAATCTAAATCTATTGACTTTAACTGGCCAGGTCAGAAAATTAAAACTTTCCTTTAAATCGATAATGATCGGAGCCTCATAGAAAATTATTGAGGACTTTTAAAAACTTTAAATTTTCTAAAAACAACAATATTCAAAACAGCTACTTACATAATATTACAAAATTATGGAAGCGTAAGAGAATCGTACTCAGAAAAATGTTAATAATTAGAAAAATTAAATTCAAAATTTCTAAAGGGTTTCGCGACAACTGTAGTAACCCATACCCAACCCGTTCATGACTTAAGAATTTGATTTGAAGTTGGTTTGATAATTTGCTGCACAATTTGCAATGTACAAACTTTTATATTAATAAAAAATTATAAAATACAGTAATGACTGGAATTCCCAAATTAGTAAAGGCTGCCTTTGCATTCAGCTTACAAATTCCTAGTGGGTTTTAAAAATAATATAACATTATAATGGGATGGAATAGGGAAAGACGTTTATACATTGACAACAGGCTTTTCGATTTAAATTCTATATCAACCTTCTTGTAGGATGTAAGTTTTCGTAGTAGCCTCTAAAAGAGTCGTAATGGGTCATTACCAACATCGGAAGTCGCATCTACCAACGCAGGTAACAACGGAAATAGAAGTAATACAGAAAAACAATTACGAATCACCGTTTTAACATTTGTCTATTCGGAAGTAAAGTTGGCACAAGTAATAGATAATGTGTCCGATCATCCTCCTCCATTTTTAATTTCAGGCACTGGTAAAAATCTTGAGCTTACTTCCCAACTTTGACAAGCGGCGTGCTCGCAGAGTATGTAACCGATGGATGTTTGGCTTGTCCAAGAAGTTTGATCAGATGCGTCAACTCTTGTGGCCCATGGATGCTGAGAACAGTTCAGCCCTTCTTAATGACCCATCCTCCATATCTCAGCAAAGACATCCAGTGGATAATATAGAGGACACTACGAGCACTGCCTATGGGAACATCTTCAGTCGGGGGCGCCATCAACGGAGTAGATTTTTTTCACCATCCCAATTTCGTCCACCTAACTGGAAGAGCTCAAAGCCGAATGCTGCCACCAGCTATTCCACTTCCCAAAATAATTCGTCGTATTCCGGAGTTGGGTTCCGAGATCTCTCCGATATCTCTCGTCAAATAGCCAAGTCTCGGCAGAGAAGCCACTCTGCCTGTGGTTTACACCATGGTTCTGGTCCTGGAAGGCATTGCTACAGCCCTGAGTCGTTCCCCTCCTTAATTAGTTATTCACGAGATCATTCCAATCAATCCCCTGGACAGTCTCCACAGTATGCCCGCAGCAGCTCGAGCAGCAGTAGCAGTAGTAGTGTCCAGAATAGTCCTGGTCCTGGAACCAGCGCTAGTAACTGTGATAGTTTAACAGAAAATTATATTGCCCTCCCTCAAGAAAATCAACGTGACCGACTCATTCGGTACAGCCCCAGTGATCAGCATCTTCAAGGCGTTCCGGCTACGGTTGTAGGTGCAGCAGAACTGAAACAGAAAAAAGGTCAAGGTCCTTCAATATTTTCTCAGGATACGCTGTTCGGGAGCCTTGAGGCCGAAGTTGAGCTCTCGAACAACCCTTCAGCGGCTCAGTACGGGAATTCTCCAGCAGAAATTATAGATACACTGGCAACAGGTCTTGAACATCCAAGCCCCAATCAATACGCCAAAGTGTCATACTCATCAGATGCTAAACAGTCAATCCCTGAAATTAATGCGATTCACAAGCTCAATTCAGAATCATCGCAGAGCATACAAGGCTATTTCCAACATAGCAATAGGCATTCTGAGGATGATATGAAAATTAATTACGCCAACCGTATTAATATTAATTATGACGGTAAAGATCCATATGCTAAATATCGCAGTGAATCCCTTCTAGACCGGGGTCAGTTTCCGGCCCAAAATGTTAAATTGCATCCACAGGACAAGCCCTACCATCATGTACAACAGCAAGATAATAATTTAGATCGAGATTACGAGTATCGTGGGCGCGGGAATACCAGGAAAGAAGAAGATCCCTACAAGCCACACTCTCATAGAAGTAGTTTCAACGAAGGACAAGGTCCATCTTCGTCCTACAATTCCCATCAAACTCAACGCATCTCTAGGATAACCGAACAGTCGCCAACGCAGAGAGGTCATAAAGCAAGGGAACCTTCACGTCAACACCAACATGGAAACGAAGGTAAGAAAAAACAACACGGAAGAGTTGCACATCAACTCCATTTTCACAGGCGGGAACCAGGCTTTAATCAAGCAGACATAGACAAGTTTTTTGACAGGAACCCTGAACCTCCTTTAACTGATGAACATGATGGCACTGGCATACGACATCCAGCGCAAATAAAATACCATCACATGAAAGCAAAACGGGATGATTACTCAAAAATAGGTCATAAATCCAAGAAAATTGTCGTGACGAAAAAACGGAAGGCTAAGAAAAATGGCTGAGTTTTGAAGGCAATAATGGTATCAAAATATTTTAAATGCAAAAAACAAAACAAATTAACAATAAGATACAAGAAAATCTTGAACAAGACAGCAAATTTTTTTTCGTAATAATTATTACCATTACTTATTTGTGCAGTAAAGGTAGACCAACTAGCAATTCGTAAGTTACGGAAGAACTCTGATTTTGTGCTGCTACTTTTAATTTTATACTTTCGATAAAGTTTTTATTGCAATATAGTTTTTAGGGAGGTAAGCTAAAGTGTAATATTGTCTCAAAGATTTTTTAATTGGTTTAAAATTAAAAATTATATTAATATTTAAATTTAATTAACTAAAAAAAAAATAAAAACGTTTTAATTTATTTCCACTTTTGCCAATTGTTTGGCAATCACTGCTAAATTTTCTATATCTTGCAAAGGCACAGCAGGTACTGTCTTATTTGAGCACGAACATGAAGTTTCTTTTCCTCCTGAGTTTAATTTCAAATCAATTTCATCTCCTAAACAATTTTTAGAGTCTGTTGATGTATTTGTCGCACTGTTACTATTGCATTCACAAGTTGAATGTCCACCGCCACATCCATAAAAATCATCGTCTTCTGGTTCTTCATTACCCGCTGCTGCTGTGTCATTTAATTTTAGCTGATTACTGTCCGTAATTAATTTGGTTGTTGGAGGAGTTGATTTCAAAGTCTGGAGTTTCCCTTTCACTTTGGAACTTTTCCCAATACCTAATTTTGGCAAACCCTTGTTTAACCCTTCAAGCATCACACAAGCTTTGCACAGAGCTTGACTGGATATGTACCCGCACCGCTCGCATACTCCTTGCGTTGGCATTTTGACACCTTCACGTATTGACAAACTCTCGCCTAATTAAATGTTAAAAAATACATTCCTATCAGTTATTTAATAAATTACTAGTCAAAGGAATATTAACTTGTAATTAAATTGAAGGATTTAGTATGAATACCCGAGTGAATAATATCTATGATGCAGGCCGGTCGTATTCTCTCCAAATCTTTTATCAAAGTTCTGACATGGCCTCGGTATGCGTTTGGAGAGTAAATGCATTCTGTTGAAAAGTAGTCAAGCTGCTTGTAGTACGCATACATGACTATTTCTTTTTCGTACGTATATTTAAATGGCTTGCAACGAGGAAGCGCCCCTTCAGCACCCTAAAAAGATTTAAAAATGCTGAGTAATGCATATATAGCATAACGATTAAAAAATTGAACGAATTTAAGCAGTACAAATCCCTTACTGTGGTAATGGCTGTACAACGTTGAAGTCGAGCCACATCTCCCCGAAGTAAGTTCATGAGAACAGTCTCTGCGATGTCATCCGCATTGTGACCAGTCACAATTTTATCCACATGCAGTATCATAGCACCTCGATCAAGAGCTTGTCGGCGAAACACGCCACAAAATGTACAATTATTTTTTCTACCAACCTGAAAGTTGCGATTATAATAAAAATGTAGATCATACAATAACTATAATAATATCAAGAAAAAACAATAAGATGGCGGACATGTACAAGCTCGGCCAGGAGAAAAGTTTCCAGTTTCCACTTTGAATTCTTTTTTACATTGTAAATTGTATTTTCACCTGGCCGAGCTTGTTCATGCCTGCCGTCTGCCCAATAAGATTTCTAATTAATGGTACATATGAAGAGTTTATCGACAAAACGGGATAAGCCAATCCAAGCAAATTTTACAGGAACAACGAATAATTAATAAAAAGTAGCAGGATTATTTTGTTGATTTCTACAGGTACTGTAAATGACGAAGCGTTATTATAAACAGTTTCATAAATCTATACTGTCTCTGGAACTTTTCAGAAAATTTTTAAAAATTTCAATTTGCGAACTTGACCCGTTATGCCTCAAAATCAATAACTTAACATGGAATACAAACCCCTTGAGATGAAATTTTAATCGTAAAGAGTGAAACCAAACTTTCTTTAACTCTTAAACTTTTTACTGCATAAAAACATTTACGCACGTGAATTGCCTTTTAAAACTACGAAAATATTCAAAAACCAAATTTAAATCAGAAATGCATGTTTTAGGTAAGTAGACTAAACCCATTTTGGCAAAATCGATTAATGGATTTATCCAGTTTTGCAAAACTCTTCATAATATTATGATACTCGTATTATTAATGTAAAAAAAAGATCACCTCACGGACAATTTCGTCCATAGTCCACCCATAAAGATCCTTGTAGGAGTATATACTTAAGGGAATTTCATACTGTTTTTCATTTCTCTTGACAGTCTCCAAACTGTCATCTCGATAACCTATAATTGAGAATTTCAAAGCACACATAGTTATACGCCATGAAATAGTTCAATCCACAATCAATAATATTTAAATCCAAGTAACTAACACTTATGTGAAAATAATAAAACTGTAAACGGTGCGCTAACAAATCGCAACATATCGAAAGTAGAACATTCACAACACACCTGAAATTCCTTCATCAACTGACAGTAAAGCTAATTTCAATCCATAGTTATGTCGCTCATTTAGAAGTTTCATAATATATGCCAATACGGTTGAATCTTTCCCCCCTGATGCCCCGATTGCGACAAAGTCTCCAGGTTTAAATAATTTATTCTTGACAATCGTTGCATGGACTTCCTCTTCAAATGCAGTGTAAAAACATTCTTGACATAATGCGTCCCCGGTTTTCGGTCTCTGAGCATACAAAATCATAAGAATGTTTACTGCAATCGAAATCACATTATTCAAACCCTTATTACTTCATACGGGGCTACACGTCTCAAAAGTAACCGAGAGTAAAACACAATAATTCATGATTCAAATAATATTCGATTTAACTCACCTTCATAACAGCTTTTTTTCCACACCTTCCAGCGCAAGAGAACATCGTGATGTATGACTTATTTCGTAATATAAACTTCAAATTAAGATTTTATTTTTTGTGGAAAATTAATTCAGGAAATTGTAGTTTTGAATTAATTATCAAACTAAACTAGAACCTTGTCCAGCAAGAATTGTAAAGCTTTGAGGCAAGATCACTACACTGCTGTTGAACTGATATAATCTGAAGGGCACACAACACACGATTCACGATCACGATATCACGACACCACGATACAAATGAGATCTTTGAATTTCCCTCCATTGCATCAGGCAGTTGTACAAGGAATGAGTGATGTGAGTGAAGTGAGTGCACTCGGGACTCGGGAGTGAGTTCAGTTGAGTTGAGTTAAATGTTTTTTATTTCTACCTATTTTTACAATTACAACAAAAGACGTCGCGTCATTCACAAGCTAATACAATGATTTTTGAATGCAGAGAATAACAGGAAAACTCAAAATGTTGCTGAAATCTTTACTTCCCTATATTTCGGATATTGATTAAACTTTACTACCTGCACTAGTGCCGTAATATTGTAAAACTATAGTATGAAAATATAGTAGTTTCCCCAATATAAAGTTGTAATTTGTAAATTACAATAATTAACTATAATAATAATAATAAATGTTTCCCGGGAAGAATCATTTCACAGATTTGAGACTTTGTCTCTTGTAGACCCGGTTGTCACTTTAGTTCAAAAAACTATATTCACTGAGAGACTAAGGAAGATGAGACTCGACTAAAAGTTCCATCCCTTAAACTTGTCAAGTTTATTTTTTACTACTACATACATTTACAATACATTAACAACATACAACTACAATTCGTGCTTCTGGAAAATTATCAAACTTATCACTGACCCATGATTAAGATTAAGTTAATGACTTGGTATTTATCAAAATAAACAACCATGTACAGATATGGTAACGGCAGTGCACATTTTCCAACTTTTTCCAACTTATCGATAAGTTGTATAATATGCCCTACCCCATAAGTCCCTTTAAATCGTAAGGGGCTCAGATAATTGGTTCGTAATTATTTAAAAGTCCATTTTTATGAATGAATGAAGGATTTAAAGGGACATGTTTTAAGTGACATGTTTTAATTGTTTCAAAGTCTCGAGTTTGTTTACAAAAAGTGAAGCCACACGCTTAGAAAAGATCTTAACAAGAATCTTGTACGATGGGGCTAGGTACAGCGAGACAGCGATGCTATGTTTATTTTAACAGGTTTTTTTAAAAATATTTAAGAGCGGGAAAATCGGATAGTCACTGTAATAACAGCCATGTTGTTGAAAAACCCAACAGCAAATAAGTTGAAACCTACGTTTTTTGCACCAACAAAGTTATTCCTGTAATAAATTCCCGCTCCAAACTCCAAAACAAATATAGTGTTTGAAACAGGTTTAGTAATCACTTACAATCTTATCGGACCAAGAGAAAGATAAGGTCCTTGGGTATAGAACAAGGTTAAAGGTGGATACAATAATAACTGCTCCAACTCGTAAAGCAATGCATGGTACGGAGCAACTCGTCCAAGGTGTTTTAGATCAGACGCGTAGTCCAGCTGCGCGCGTCCGGCTGCACGCGTCCGGCTGCGCGCGTCCGGCTGCACGCGTCTGGCTGAGCGCATCCGGCTGCGCGCGTCCGGCTGCACGCGTCCGGCTTCACGCGTCCGGCTGAGCGCGTCCGGCTGCGTGCGTCTTGCTGAGCGCGTCCGGCTGCACGCGTCCGGCTTCACGCGTCCGGCTGCGCGCGTCCGGCTGCGTGCGTCTTGCTGAGCGCGTCCGGCTGCACGCGTCTTGCTGAGCGCGTCCGGCTGCACGCGTCTTGCTGAGCGCGTCCGGCTGCACACGTCTTGCTGCGCGCCAGAGATGAGGAATTCCTTATCTCTGGCTGCGCGCGTCCGGCTGCGTGCGTTCCGACGTGAGTGTCATTAGTACGTGCACCTACTGAAACTAGCAACGACATCATTTATGCGTAACTTTATTTCCATTTGTTCTTGTACGCTGTATTTGGGTGCGTTTACGACTGTACTATTTTTACGCTGGGAATTAAAAACCAAGGAGTAGAGATATAGTCTCTAGTCTAGTACGGTATGTCTATGGTCTTTTGAGGAGGAAAACTTGCATTTTGTGTACAGCGCAAAGTTGTATCGTTTTGTTCCGATCCCGAAAGTTAGTACCTTGAACTGCCTTGTAGTAAGGAAAGTAAAACAAGGACCTAATTCCGTAACTAATCATCATGCCATTCTACAGACACTTTTCACTTTACAAACATTACGGGCAAACCACAAGCCATTCATTAAAAAAATCAATGATTGTTGGTACCTGCACTTGCCTACACATTTCAGTTATTGATAAAACTTCACTCACTGCACCACCCCACAAAGGCATTGAATTCATTTGCATATATTTACATGTATTCACCATTTTCTTAGACTTTGACACGTTTGTCGGTATAGCTCCATCAATGCAATTTACTTAAACTATTTGTCAGTAATTAGTAACCGGCGTTATTTATTATAGTTTTTAAATCTTTAGTACTAAAGACAAGAAATTTAAAAATCCCACTAGATACATTTTGTTGGTCATGTCAACGGAAACGGAATATACGGTTCCGGTTCCAAGGCCCCTCGAAAATAGCAAAAGAAAGACATATACCATTGATGCTAGCAACCTTAGCACAAACTTAAAAGTTCTCGAGGACTTGTAAGTTGGAGGGTTACCTGTACCTATACCTATAAAAATTAAAAAAGGAGAAAAATATCATCACTAATTAAATTAAAACTTTAATACCTCTGTCAGATTCTAAAAGTGTCAATCATTTATTGGCAGGCGCGGATTGAGAGTGTGGGCAAGGGGGTAGTTGCCCACCCCAAAATGTATTTTTTAACATAGGCTAACATAGCTGCATAGGAGAGATTTAAACCAAGATAGTTTACTTATATCCTGAGTGAAGAATCAGAATAAATTCATGTTCATTTTTAGCTAGAAACAAAATTAACTGTCTACAAAAATATTTAAATATCATATTATATTAGCATGATCTTGAAAGCATGTAAATAAAATATTTTGCACTTTTCAAAAATCATGTACTTAAATTACTTAAATATAGTATTTTGAACTTTTTCAAAAAACGCAAATAGAACATTGTACACTTTTTAAAAACATCTAAGTACCTTATTTACTGTAATAGTACACGGACCTGTATTAGCACACGGGCCTGTAATAGTACACGGGTCTGAGAGCTATGAGTTTTAATAG
>JAQFZE010003083.1:0-13216 GCA_034695245.1 Dicyrtomina saundersi | reverse complement strand
ACTATGGTACTCGTTTTCGTTTTTCCTTTTCGTTTTCCTTCTTGTGACTTGTGATAAGCCTTTAGCTACAAAACTATAGGGACTACAAAAGGAGGTTCTAGTGTGTAGAGCTAGAAATCGTATACATAATAAATACAGTTTCGTGCCAAATCCTGTATGCGAAAGGATACTTCATGACTTTTTAAATTCCATCTTTATTTTATTAGGCATGAATTGCTCCGTAAGAAAATTCAGGGAGTAGCCGATGCCGAAGCCGAAGAAGCAAAAAGAAAAAATATAGAGGCTCTCCGATCCAATTTTATTCTTTTCCTTATTGAACTTTGTGTGGAGTATGGAGCGTGGAGAATGGAGAGCGGGTATAGTGGCATGGCATGGCATGGCATATAACATACAGCATGGTGTGTATTATATTATGGTGTAGTGTAGTGTGGTGTGGTGTGGGAGTGATGTGATGTGAGTGAGAGTGTGAGGGGATAAAGGAAAGTACTCTGTGAATGAGCATATAGTACCTATTTGACATGATTGGAGAGGCAGGGTGAAATTTGAACGTAAGACTTTCTCTCTCCCATAATCACCTCTATTTCGGCTTGTGCACTTCTCAAAGCTATAAAATGTTTAAGATTTACGAATCACACAAATGTCTCATGCTGCATAATATGCTTTTATGATGATTGCCCCGCACCACTACAACTTAATCTTTCCTCACCATACGCCACTTCCAATGACAATTTGAATTCACTTTTGTTCACACTTTGACTTCATAGGCTGTTGTAGTTGTAAAGTGGGGATTGTGCAGTTCGAAGTTGACAGGGCTAATATGTCTATTTGGCCCTACTGCTTTCCTTTCGGTATCACTTTCTCTACTGGAAGAGGTCATACCCAATTTTTCATACTTTTTTTCCTGTCACGAAATATACTAATACTGATATTACGAATGAGTATCTATACAGTATACACAATTTTAATTCACTTTGGCTCATTAATCGTTTAGATCCAATTTTTTTTCGCAGTGCAGTTTTCCGCGAATTTCATTAGGATTCTAGGGAGAGCGGAAGCCGAAAAGGAGTGCGCAGTTCAGACATTTTTTAAACGATGTGTTTCCTTTTTTTCTCTCCTTCCCGTGAGCCTTCTTTATTGCCTAGGAACTCACCTTTACTTACGATTAGGGAAATTTAGGTTTACTCTCTACCACGGGAAGGGCGAGAACCACGAACGAAACGTGGGAAAGAGAAGCAGCTTACTAAAAGCTAACCGTAAATTATCGTTATGATATTAAAGTGCTTTGAAGCTTAGCTATTGGCCCTTGGTGTTCCGTAACCGTAGTTTAAGCTTTATTCATTATACTTTAATATTGTAGACAACCAGAAGTAAAGTAAAAAAAATGAGAGTAGATAAACGGTACATTAGACGTGTAGCTGGAAATAATCAAATAATTTTCTGAGGGGACGTTTTTCAAGTATAAATTTTGTAGAGTATTTTTTTGGCTAAAAAACTGTCTGCTAATTTAGTACATCGTAAATTAGGCAATTATATTATGTATTTAATTATTCACCGGGTGCAAAACGTCATATCAGGTATATGATGCAATGTAGAAAGTAGAAAGTGCTACTAGATCAAAAAGAAGGTTGTCTTTCATGTCTTTGTGTTTGTAGGTTAAAACTAATCGTAATCATAAGTATGAGTGAGAGGGAAGTGGAGGGAGCCGCGTGTCTCTGCACAACCAGTTATAGATTAATTTTTATCAAAAGAACCATTTACACACCGCGCTGCCTGGGAACGTGTGTAGTGCTTGAAACATAATTATACTTCACATGAGGTACTCCTCTCGTCCTTTCTGGCTCTGGCTCCAGCTCTGCTACTCTCCTATAAGAGGATGGAATTTTTTTCTCACAAATTTAAAATTTTACTATGAATAGAAACCCATTTTTCCTCCAGGGAAGCAGCAGCAGCAGCAGCACTTTCCCCATGTCCCATTTTCCCTTTCGCCTCTCACAAAGAATGCCATACATGTACACTGATGCATATTCTGAGAGTAATAATTTATTATTGTGCATAAATATCTAGGTAGATTCAAAGCTCAACTGAAAATCACCGAATGGAGGACGAGTAAATGTAATGGAAGAGGAAGAAAAGAAGAAGTAGAAGAAGAAGAAGCGGGACTTGTGAAATATATGAACGAAAATTGGTGTTTTTACGTAAACTTTCTCTAAAAAAAATATTCAAATATTTCACTTGCATATAGCCTATACAAAAGATTCAACATTAATAATTGAGATCTGTCGCTCCAAATTACGTACATATAGAGAAAGCGAAGAATCAAGATGAGCCATTTTGAAAAAAACAAATTTATTTAAGTTTTTATTTTAGTGGATGGAAATGGTCTACTTTGATTCTACATGAATTTTTATATAGGTAATTTTGATTCTTCCCTAAGGAAATGTAGCTAGAATTTCAATCTACATATCCACATATCCTCATCCATATCTGATGTGAAGGGGAAGAAGGTGAGACCGCTGAAAATTGAGACCGAATTGAATTTGACGTGAAGTTGGATTTACTCAATCAATGCCGACTCCCGACTGCACACGCCAAACACATGGCGTATTTGAAATAAAATATTCAATTTCAATTCGAAGACATGGACTATAACGTAAGGTGAAAGTGAAAGCTTTCTCTCTCTCTTTCTCTGTCTCTCTTTACCTGGAGGAAAGAAAAAAAAAATTTTTTGCTGACAATTGTATGCGCTACGATGTCTAGCTGTGAGAGCTGAACTATTTACGATACATTCTATAATGTACTCATGCACATAGGCAAACACACGCAGAGACGACTACTCCTTACGGACACCTGAACATGCTTCGGATAAAATTTAATCTTCCATTCTCAATTGGCCAACAATCTTCTCCCATCCCTAAAACACATTGAAACTAACCAAGGACAGGCTAAATAACGGAAAAAACCTTTTACTGACGTACACACGTTTTATTTCAGTTCAATTTACTGCCCTTTCTCCAAGGAAATTCAACTAGCGGAGCTCAACAGGGGTAGATAGATAGGCAGACATGCATTCTTGGAACATTCAACTACAAATACATCATTCATTACATATTTATTTGGTTTACTTGTATATACGCTTGAAGGTTGTTGGCATTGGCATTTGAATTAAGTAGACAGCATGACACTTTGCTGATGTAATATAAGATGAATTCAATTTGTAAAATGTTTTGTCAGATATAAATAACTAGGTGCGAAATGTAATCTTAGAAGCTATGTGGAGAATGACCATTCCTTCGTATTTGGTTGCCTTTAGAAAATATATACCTATATATTTTTTTTTCAAACTACTAAAATTGTTTACAATACTCTTTACCATTGAAAATTGCTTAAATTAAATACTCGAAAATTACATACTGTTTTTTTTTAAATTTAAATAATTTAAAATGTAAGTTTCAGTGTAAGGATTTACAAAAATTAAACCTGTGAAACTTTTCTAGCGTATATCGTCTGTGAAGAACCAAAATGACCCATATCCAATTTAAGCTACAATCAAAATGAGCTATGTTGTAAAAACAAAATGAGAAACATGCGTAAAATTTTTTTGAAAAGTTGAAAATGTTCTATTTACATGTTTTTAAAAATGTGCAAAATGTTCTAATTCCATGTTTTTAAAAAGGTGCAAAATATTCTAATTCCATGTTTTTAAAAAGGTGCAAAATTTTCTATTTAATGTCTTTATAAAGGTGCAAAATGTTCTAATTCCATGTTTTTATAAAGGTGCAAAATGTTCTATTTACATGTTTTCCAAAAGTTTAAAATGTTGTATTTACATATTTTTAAAAAGTGCTCAATGTTCTATTTAAATGCTTTCAAGACATGTTTCAATATTTTTGTAGATAGTTGATATTGTTTTTAGCTCAAAATGGATATGGGTCATTTTGGTTCTTCACAGACGATATGTCTTAAACATGGTATGGATTTTGAAAGCTGTTGTACGTGTACTCAAGATTAAAGTAAAATCTGAAGGTGTGAATAAAACCCATAAAAGCATAATAAAAATATAATATCAAAAAACACTATAGAAAATGCAGTAATTAATTAAATTAATGCTATTGCATGACAAATGAGAGTAAACACGGACTACTTAGTGTTAGAGCTTTAAATTACTTTTCAGCCCTTTTAAAAATATCCTAATATCCTCTTTCATAAAGTAAAATAACTTTCTCACACCTTCTAAAAGTAACACATCATTAGCGGCGGTTCTCAGAGCGTCCACAATGGTGAGGACAGAATCATTAACAGTGCGATGATCTCCAAAGTAACAATAGAAAAAAGAAGACGAAGAAGAAGACGACGAGAGGCCGTGGCCGACCGCCCTTGATCCGATTATGTATGTATCTATTATCCTAAATGCCCGCACAAAGTATAGCAAATTCTACTGGATAGAATAAAAAAATGAGGAGAAAGAAAACAAATAAATGGCATAGCACTTGAGGAAACAAAAGTCTAACACTAAAACTTTTATGAGTTTAGATACAAAAAACATACAAAGGTTTATTTTTATTTTTTCTCTCAACTAATACTTTTACAAGAGAGATATTATGACCCTTCTTTCTTTCACTTCCGCAGAAAGTAGAAAGTACGGTTTAAGCCTATGTGTAATTATAATATATACATAGAGGTTGTGAGAGAGACTAAGAGAAAATGTGAGAATAGCTTTCATCTTGATGAGTTAAGTATAAAGCTCCGAGTCTGTCCCAAGTACGAATGCGAATGCGAACCACGAACAAGGAACAAACAAAGAATATTTCTATTCATGAACTGTCTCTCCTCTACACACTGTACTAAAGTAGCTGTGCTATAAGCTTGCTTTTCCTTGTCGTCTTATGTAAATTGTACAAAGCGAAAAGGAGAATAAAGCTATGCCATCATCATTAGTACATGATACACACACAACGAACGAGTCAAAAAGTTTTGTGAGCAGCTCAGCATAGCAACTCTTTCTGATATGTACATAGTAGTGGCTTAGTCTTCCACATTACAAAAGGTGTGTATATTCTGTACCTACAAGCCTAACCATAATTATATAAATATTATAATATCGTATGTAAAGAACCAAAATGACCCATATCCAATTTTAGCTACAATCAAAATGAGCTATGTCATAAAAACAAAATGAGACACATGCGTAAAATGTTAATTACGATTTTTTGAAAAGTGTAAAATGTTCTATTTACATAGTTTTTGAAAAGTATGAAATGTCCTATTTACATGTTTTTGAGAAGTGCAAAATGTTCTATTTGCATGTTCTTAAAAATGTCTAAATGTCCTATTTACATGTTTTTGAAAAAGATCAAAATGTTACGTTTACATTCTTTGTGAAAAGTGCAAAATATTCCATTTAAATCCTTTCAAGACACATTTAAATATTTTTGTTGATAGTCCATACTGTTTTTAACTACAAATGGATATGAGTCATTTTGGTTCATCTCAGACGATATGTACCTACATACTTGAATTTTATTTTGTTTAATCCTTATATTTATATCTTAATACATTAGGTGAACACAGGAGTAGGTAGTGGGAAAAAGAAGAAAAGAATACGAAGCCCACCATCACCATATAGACTGTCTGCTTCTGTATGGGACCCAACTGAAACTGAAACTGGAGCTGAAGTGCTGTGCAATGTATACTTGTAGAATATTAATACAATTTAACTATGTACCCACGAGGTCCCATGATCGTTGTCGTTATAGTACTGTGTAGGAATGTGCTCTTCCTAATCTACCAAGGCATTACTGCACATTATATGGATTTTTACGGGGAAACAGAGAGACAAATGTAAAACACACTTTTATTGTTTCCTCTCCACGCTTGGCCTCCCTTACTATTTTATCATTATCCCGCCAAGTACATTCTCTAACAATGTACATAGGCACTAGTGCACCATAGAACACCACAATCATTGCCGGAATTTCGATAATCAATGTAATGTTAATGAATATAGTGTAATATAGCGTGTCATTACTGCATTGTTTGTGGGTGAATTATTTAATTACGCTCATAAAAGAGTGAATGCAACATACAGGAAACAACGTTGGGGTTCCACAGTAAAATTATTCCATTTTCTCTTTATAGCTTCCTTATAATGACTTTTAGTGTTAAAAAATGTTTCTACGTGCTATGGGGAAAGTGTGAGGTACAACATGAATGAGAGTGAAAGGGGCAGTGCAAAATAAAGGCAGGGAATTTAATACATATCGTCAGTGAAGAACCAAAATGACCCATATCCAATTTAAGCTAGAATTAAATCGAGCTATGTCATAAAAACAAAATGTGAAACATGCGTAAAATGTTAATTAAGGGTTTTTGAAAAGCGTAAAATGTTCTATTTGCATGCTTTTGAAAAGTTCAAAATGATCTATTTACATGTTTTTGAAAAGTGCAAAATATTCAATTTGCATGTTTTTGAAAAGCGTAAAATGTTTTATTTACATGTTTTTGAAAAGTGTAAAATGTACTATTTAAATGCATTCAAGACATGTTTCAATAATTTGGTAGCTAGTGGATATTGTTTTTAGCTACAAATGGATATGGGTCATTTTGGTTCTTCACAGACGATATACAAGAAGGTATGCACGCTGAATAAAGTAATTCGCAATAAGTTTGGGGTTATGGTGTTGACGTTGACTAAAATCTCTAGAGCTATAGGTATTACCTATACACTACTAGATTAGTCATCACTATAGTCATCACATTTAATGCATATTATCATAACCTGTGCATAATGGAGAAGGAAACGCTACTGGCTATTAGTAATGTAATGTGGAAAGTAGCATCTGTACAAATTAAAATAAGAATAAAAAATAAATAAAATAAAGTCTGGTTACGTGTATAAACGGTGACGAATGAAAATAGAAAAGATGAAAATAATTAAATTGTAGACGGCGACGGCAAGAATAAGTCTATATATACTAATCTAAACCTTGCAAGGTCACATGGTTAGATTCCTATTTTCACATTTGGCATTCCAAGTCCTATGTATGTACGAGTCAAGTTTTATTTTTATTTGGAGTCAGAGAAAAGTTATGCAAATGGAGAAGGTGGGAACGGAAAGGAAATTTGTTTCATTTCCTTCAAGAAAATATATATTTACGGAATCTTCAGCAATTCAGCTTTATGCTACTCATGGAAAGTACCTACATATTTTTGTTGAGCCCCTATACCCGCTCTCACTCTCTGTACTCTACTCCCATTGCCCGTACATACCCTTCGTGTCACATTGCATTGAGAACGTGAATGAAATTAAACCTTTTTTTTTCTTTTCAAAACTGTGCATAGTGGCGTGAGGCTCATGTATTTAAAAAAAAAAGTGAGACATAGATATGGCAGGTAGAAGGGCATATAAAAGGAGGTGGGGGGGGAGAAGATGCTCGAGAATATTCCAAAATATAGTCTGTAAATTCTTACTTGAGCTAGTTTTACTTTTACTTTTTACGTTTTTTCCAGAAAGAGAGATAGAGAAAAGGAGAGGGTATTTCCGCAAATATATAGGATATAGGAGGACGAAATGGGATTTGAAGTGACAGGCTGGTTTTGCATACAAAATTCACCAAAGCTGTATACTCTCATCTACATGACTTATCTGTGATTAGAATTTCCTAAAATTGTTATGCGAAGCTGTCTGTCCTGAACTCACTTCAGTGGGTTTTCCTGGTATTTTCTTCTCTCTGTCTACTGTCTACATTCCGAGATCCTGAGACCCAGCGGGAATGGAATCTTAAGGAAATGATGCGCCCTGTATGTATCTTCAACGCGGTGTACACGTACCCATAGCTCACATGTCCTATCACATGAATCAGGATCAGTAGGAGTAGTAGTAGGAGTAGTAGAAGTAGAAGTAGGTCTTCTCATTTTTATGTGAACCAAAACTCAAACCATAACTAGGAAGATTGAGAGGAAGGTATTTAAATGAATGTGGGCAAAATCCAAGTTTTTTTTTATTCATCGCTTATCCTCATCTTAATCTTCATATTGATGATATGTTTGCTAAAACTTCAAAATTCAAAATAAATCATTTACGACGAGGAAGCGAGGAGTAGGAGGGTTTGGGATTTCTAAATTTTGTATTAAAACTTGACAATATTGATCTGCGTACGGGGACAGACGGAGGATGGAGGGAGAGGCATAGAGTGAAATAGGGAAGTGATCTAAAGTTAAAGTTTAACTTATTTGAGTAGGCGTCCCAGCCCCAGCCTGTAGTCCTTTCCAGTTTTTGAGTTTTGGTTTTCCGTTTGGATTAGGTTTCAGGGTTTTTGGGTTGAATGATTGTGTGAGGAAATGGGAAGAGAACTGTGACGTCTTTTGTGGAAACATGTCTTGTGTCTCTTTGGGGAATTATATTTCCCGTCAGTCGTCCCTTGGTGAACCTTTCGTAATAACTTTTTCCTGGGCCTGATAAATCAAATTTCAAACCCTCAAAATTACTGTCATCTAATCGGGTTCACAGAATACGGAATGACCTCAAATTGAGTATAGTACCTACCTTATATTTATTTTTAACTTTGTTTGTTTGTAAATTATTTCATAGAGGAATTTATGCCTGTATAATCCACCCAGGTACCGGTACCAGAGCCAATAATAATTAAGCCTTCAAAGTCGATTTTAGCCTTTTCAATATTTGTACGTATAGCTACAAGCTATAACTGTATATCGTCTGCGAAGAACCAAAATGACCCATGTCCAATTTAAGCTAGAATTAAAATGAGCTATATGTCATAAAAACAAAATGAGAAACATGCGTAAAACGTTAATTAAGAGTTTTTGAAAAGTGTAAAATGTTCTATTTACATGTTTTAAATTTTACATGTTTTTTGAAAAGTGTAAAATGTTCTATTTACATGTTTTTGAAATGTGTAAAATGTTCTATTTGCATGTTTTTGAAAAGTGTAAAATATTCTATTTACACGATTTTGAAAAGCGTAAAATGTTCTATTTAGTACTATTTACACATTTTTTAAAAGTGCAAAATATTCTATTTAAATGCTTTCAAGGTATGTTTCAATATTTTTGTAGATAGTTGATATTGGTTTTAGCTATAAATTGATATGGATCATTTTGGTTCTTCACATACGACATTCAAAATATACCAGTTAATAACCTGTATTTGCATTTAATATCATGGTAATTTAATGAATAAAATCATTAAATCTAAATAAATTTAAATTGTTTTTACGATACAAATAGTATTTAGATTTAATACTATTTGTATCGTAAAAACAATTTCAATTATTCAATAAGTAATGCCAAGGCAAAAATCAACTTTCTAAAAACCTTATTTACATAATTGTTTGAAATTCTATATGCAAAAACATAAAATGGTATAGTTCATCATGTTCCAAATTCCTACATAAGGAAATACTTCCCAGCCCAAATTTTCTATTACAATAACCATATTCCTTATTTTTTGTATATATTAGGTTAGCTATGCCCTTGAAAAATCATTTGAAATCTAAATAGTCAGAGCCATGCACATAATAATATAGATGTCATCACAAAGAAAAACTTCAAAATCCTACGGATATACTTTAGTTGGTGCTTATTTTGGCTCTGTCATTCCGTAGGCTTCGCGTCTTTGTATGCAAAAAGATAGATTGAGGTAGCAGCTGGAGCCTGAAATTCTTTTTTCAATAACCCCCGAACATCCACATCCACTGTGTACTGTGTCCACCTTTTTTCCTCAAAGAATTTGTACGAATATGTATTCAGAACACATTTTTTGACACTTATGTATCATTATCATGTATCACTGGGATTTTTACCTTCCGGTACAACTATTTTCCTTTGGGTACTTTAAGGTTTTCTGATGAATTCAAAATCAATTTCAGCTAGTCAAATATAACCTGTCTTGTATACTAGTGTACATTGTTCGTGACGTCCACCTGTCCTACTGGATTTCTCTCGGCCTCTATCCTTCTAGTCCTTCTAAAGTACAGTCAGTATATCCCTCTTATTTTTTTTTGTACGGAAACGAAGAGCAGTAAACCAAGGTTTGCTGCTGACGGGTTACGGAAATCGAAGTCAGGGAAAATCTTCTGATGTTCCTATTGGGTTTGGTTTTGATTTGGTCTACTCAGGCACTTGTAAGAGGAGTATAGTATACATATTGCCTTTGCGGCCTTCACTTTTTTTGGTTGGATATATTCACGTATGCATTCTCCTATGCCAGGCTTTGCAAAGCTGGCTGTTGTGATGTCATATTTTTAGACTACGTCTTGGTATCCATATATGTATACTATAGTACATAGTTGCCTATGCTTTATATCTGAGAAAAAAGCCTAAAGTCCTTCACACATGTGTATGTAGTAGAAAACACAACAGAAGAATATTTTTGGTTGGTTAGTTAGGAAAACAAATGGTCAGCAATTTTGAGGAAATGTGTGAAACTGCTCGAAAAGTATTTAAGCAGGATTTATCAATAATTGGATACAATACAAGGAGCGAAGTAGTAATAGTTGCAGCAGTACTTGGACTTTTAGTGGGTACTACACATAACTTACATGCTTACGGACAACTACCACCCCATATCATTCTACAGCATGTACATACTTACATAGTGTGCTGATCAGCACAAAAAAATGGAAAAAATAAACGGAAGTTTTTATTTCCTTCGCTATCTGCAAAACATTGAAACTGAAATAGGGAGTATAATATAGGGAGCGAGAGCAGGGCCGGACGAAGGAATTGCTTTTAGCAATTTGTTTCTATATACAAAAACCACTATTTTGATTTTATTGGTTTCTTTGGTAAAGCAAAGTGTTGTATTTACATATTTTAGAAAAATGCAAAATGTTCTTTTTACTTGATTTAGAAAAGTGCAAAATGGTCTATTTACATGTTTTGAGAAAAGTGCAAAATGGTCTATTTACATGTTTTTGAAATGTACAAACAATTTTATTTGCATGTTTTTAAAAAGTCTCAATATTCTTTTTACATATTTTTGAAAACTGCAAAATGTTCCATTTACATGTTTTTTGAAAATTCAGGCAGCGGGGGCTGCCTGCGCTGGCCACATTATCCGGCCCTGAGCGAGAGGAGGATATTAGACAGTAGAGCGTAGACTGTGTAGACTGTGTAGAGACTGTAGACAGGAGACAGTGACAGGGTATTTTATTTATGTAATATAATGCAGAATGTAGATTGTGTATCTATATGGAAGGAATGCGCGTTCAAAAAAGAAGCTCCGGTCGACTGAGAGAAATAAGCATTTAATCGTAGGCTACTTAAGAGCGATCGATACGTAAGATTAATCGAAGATACTTAAATAAACGGTGACGTACCACTCTCAAGTTATACATAATGTAAATTATAAAACACAAATCTGAGCTGCTTTTTTTGTGGAGACAGTAGAGATAGACAGTTCCTTCCCTCGCCCAACTTCGGGAGCACTCAACTGAGCTCAAACTGAGTGAGCCGATGTGTTTGTATCTCAGCTGAAATTGGGTGTTAATGCTGTGCTGATACATAGGCGGCTATGGAGCTCCCTCAGCCTTATACACAAGGCAAGGGAAAATCATATATAGGATACCATATTGTAGATTCTAGTGTTTCACTCAATTTCTTTTTCACTCCACTCTTTTCTTCCCGTTCATTGATTTTTATTCAGAATATAGAACCTCACCAATACATTGTTCAAAATATAAGTCTATAAAAACGCTAATGCAAAATTAGGCTTTGTTGTCCCTTCACACAGTGCATATCGCCTGTGAAGAACCAAAATGACCCATATCCAATTTAAGCTACAATCAAAATGAGCTATGTCATAAAAACAAAATGAAAAACATGCGTCAAATGTTAATTAGGACTTTTTGAAAAAAGTAAAATATTCTATTTTTATGTTTTTCAACAATTTAAAATGTTTTATTTACATATTTTTGTAAAGGTGCAAAATGTTCTAATTCCATGTTTTCGAAAAGGTGCAAAATGGTTTAATTCCATGTGTTTGAAAAGTGTAAAATGTTGTATTTACATGCTCTCAAGACGCATTTGAATATTTGTGTAGATAGTTGATATTGTTTTTAGCTACAAATGGATATGGGTCATTTTGGTTCTTCACAGAAGCCTTCACAGGTGCCTACTTTTATACACTGGCACTCCCTCTAACTAAGAGTGCAACAATTCAACCTTATTGTTAATGCCAATTTGAAATAATTTTTAACCAAAATTAACCTGTACTTCTTACAAAATAAAAAAAATAATATTTAAATACCTGTCGTTCATTACCACGTAATAACATTATCACATTACGTGTGTGTGAGGAATTCCCTCTTGGCCACCTCCACCAAATTCCGCAAATGCCTCTGTGATAAGAGGAAAACAACTCAGACTCTCAAAAGAACTATTATCTGTATTTACAAAGGAGTAGAATTGTGTTAATGAAGTGAAGGGAATGAAAATAATAGAAATGGAAGAAGCTCCCGCGCTTTATCTCCACAAGTTGAGAAACTCGAGGCTGAAGAAAAACCACCTGGAGTGGAACATCAAATAAGAAGAAAGTAAAAGTAAAAATTGGAGGGAAAGAGAATAATTGAAAGAGAGAGAGAGATGAAGAAAGAAGCGGAAAGAAGTGAGATAATAACCCACTTCAACAGAAATGAAATACACATTTGATTGATTCAGACGACTTGATTGGATAGTTGCCCAGACAGCCGCCTTTACACACATACATATGTATCCCACACATATTATGAGTCTATAGGTGTCACACGATGAGTTTCTCTACGATTGATAAAAAAACAATTACGTGGGGGGTCTCAACTTAAACCATTCACCTACAACTACACCTAAACATACATATATGCATGGACATACATTTCTCCAGCTTTTTATTCTATACTATATTATGTACTTAATGCGGTTCGAGTCAGGGCCGGATAATGTAGACAGCGCAGGCAGCCCCCGCTGCCTGAATTTAAAAAAATCATGTAAATGGAACTTTTTGCACTTTTTAAAAACATGCAAATAAATTTTTTCTGACATTTCAAAAACATGCAAATATATTTTTTCTAACATTTCAAAAACATTGAAATAAAACATTTTCCACTTTTCTCAAAAACATGTAAATAGATCATTTTGCACTTTTTTGAATCAAGTAAAAAGAACATTTTTCACTTTTCTAAAACATGTAAATACAACATTTTGCTTTACCAAAGAAAACCAT
>JAQFZE010003082.1:0-13216 GCA_034695245.1 Dicyrtomina saundersi | reverse complement strand
GTGCAAAATGTTCTATTTACATGTTTTGAGAAAAGTGGAAAATGTTTTATTTCCATGTTTTTCAAATGTACAAAAATCTTTTATTTGCTTGTTTATGAAAAGTCAAAATATTCTATTAACATATTTTTGAAAAACTACAAAATGTTCCATTTACATGTTTTTTAAAAATTCAGTCAGCGGGGGCTGCCTGCGCTGGCTGCATTATCCGGCCCTGATGGTTTTTATTATAAACCCAGCGTTCTCAACTTATTGCAAATAGCATAAAAGTAAGATTCGAGATTACCACTAAATCCTTCAAATCGTCTTTGGACCAGGATTTACTTCGTGTGTTGGGATTCATATTAGGATCATTCAACCAAATCAAACGACAGTCTGTAGGGCTTCGTTCTTTTCCAGTTACATCTGTCTGTAATGAGTCATAAAAAATCAATTAGAAATAATTTTGTGCTGTTTCATTTTAAATCCAAGCTATAAAAATGAATGCAAATAAAAATCTCTATAGAGAAAATAAACGTACTACATATCTTGCAATGTCTGGCCAGTCTAATCTCATTGGAAATTCGCCTTGGTTCATTAGGATTTGATACGTAAGTCGTTGAAGAGCCTTTTCTTCCCTTTTAAACCAATTTTGTGTATCGGTGGGATCAGTTGTGTACTCGGCAATGCAATTAAATGTACTAGTATCCAAGGAATCATTATTGTCAGGCACATTCAAATTACGTTTGACCATTGCCACGACTGCCTTAGAAGGAGCTGCTGTAACTCGTCTCTTCTTCTTACAAATTCGAGCCTTACCCTGGACGAGGGTATTAATGTCCCGCCTTTCATTTCTTTCACAAAATTCACCGTGGGTGAAGCGTGAGAGCAGATACGTCCGTGTCTGCGTCAGAAGGGAATATTTTCTGGCCACAATCGTATTTCTAATGGCCACACATAATGATGCAAAATCCCGTGATCCCCCTGTCAAACAAAATTAAGTATGGACTGGCTTAGGTCGAAATACAAACTTGAGATTCAAATTATGGTTTTATATTGTGCAATATTATTATGTAAAAGGTATTACACACATTTTTTGATTATATCCGAAAAGAACGCATCACCGTAGACAGTTTCCATACAAGTTTCTGGTGGAGCCAAGGTTGAAACATCATCTCGTGATATTTTAAAATAGGGTGCAGAGGAAATAAAGCTGAATTTCTTTTTCCCTGTGTAGCAAAATCCATCCATTTTTTTGCCTGCTCCCTTCTCCAGCGACGATTCTAAAGCACGAAGCTTTTCCTAAGTAATGAAACAAAAATACAAAACTTTCTTTGTCACAATGAAATTATATATGGTTTTTCGTTGTAGCAGACTCAAAGTGTGCGCATTTATAATTGAATAATAAAATTGTAAGAGTACAAAAAATAGGAGAACAGAACATCCTAGCTGTAACAACTCACAATCAGTAATAAATGTTCGTGCATAGCATCACTAATCTGTCCCCGCCAGGTCTTCACTAAATTCATTGTGTCGAAATTTAAACTCTTCAGACGGCATAGCTCAGCCAAGCAACAGTTACCAGCTTCTATATAGAGAGGAATTATATAAAAGTTATTATAATATTAAATGGATGAATATTTTTTATTAAGAACAACGGTATTAAGACTAAGTTACATCATCTGTGAAGAATCAAAATAACCCATATCCAATTTAATCTAGAATCAAAATGAGCTATGTCCTAAAAACAAATTGAGAAACATGCGTAAAATGTTAAAAAGTTGATTTCAAGTTGATTATTTAAAATAATGTTATTGTTTGTTATACAAAAATCATAATTACCTTGTAAATAATTTTACTATCTCTCTTATTAAGAGTTTTTGAAAAGCGTAAAATGTTCCACTTTTAGATGGTTTTAAAAACTGCAAAAGGTTTGATTTACAAGTTTTTGAAAAACTGCAAAATGTTCTATTTAGAAGTTTTTGAATAACTGCAAAATGTTTGAACTACACGTTTTTGAAAAGTGTAAAATGTTCAATTTACATATTTTTGAAAAGTGTAAAATAGTATATCTAAATGCATTTAAGACATATTTAAATATTTTTGTAGATAATGGATATTGTTTTTAGCTAAAAATGGATATGGGTCATTTTGGTTCTTCACCGAAGATATGTATATCCGTATATATACCTGTGTCGTACCATTATTGATGCTCTCAAATTATCCTTTAAATAAAAATGACTTAAATTACCTTCATTCAAGTCTTTAAAGCTATAGACAGTTTTGATATTCTTCAATTCGAGCCACAAAGGATGGTCCTTCCCGAAAATTGTGAATACTGTTTTCCAGTGATTCCGAAGAAAATCTTTCCATTTTGTATCCCCGGCGTCGTCCTTACGCAGTACAGCTTTTGAAAAGTACTCGTTGATAAGCTGTTCTTTAATAGGTAAATTCATAAACTTTTGGAAAAGGGACCATTGAATCTTCATTGGGTACTCTTCGAATGCTTTTTTAAACGCAGCTGCCCAAGCTCGGATGGTATTGCTTATGTAAGCATACTTTGCTTCTTCCCGAAAAAGCATGTAGTGGGATGGGGGCTTTGTGTCTTTACTCTCCGAACCAAAATCTGGATATCCCATATTCACATCCACATCCCTACGAGTCGTATAGAAAGCTGTATGAAATAAAGCCCAAAAAATTCTAGTTATTTTCAAAAACTACATATTACTTATACTCAAGGTTATAATATAATTGTCAGGGCCGGACGAAGGAATTTAGACTGGAATTTGGTTCCATACAAAAACCACCATTTTGATTTTATTGCTGGTTTTCTTTGGTAAATCAAAATTTTGTATTTACATATTTCAGAAAAGTTTAAAATGTTCATATTACTTGATTCAAAAAAGTGCAAAACGTTATAAATTACATGTTTTGAGAAAGGTGTTAAATGTTTTATTTCCATGTTTAAAAAAAATTATTTTGCATTAAAATATTCTTTTTACATATTTTTGAAAACTGCAAAATGTTCCGTTTACATGTTTTTAGAAAATTCAAGCAGCGGGGGTAGCCTGGGCTGACCACATTATCCGGCTCTGATAATTGTCATACGCCATACATAATAAATTGAATTTTTCACATATAGCTTCTACTTCGTTCGCCCAAAATCAAAATTCATGCAGTGCAATGCATTCGTAAACAAACATACTGAATTTCATTTTCATCCGATGTACATATTTATTATTTATATATACAGCTACAGTTCGTAAATGTTAAATCTTCGCATTCATTGTAAACCTACGAGTTATTTTATCGGTATATTTACTTGCATTTTGCACACATAATTATGGCATTCAAAAAACAACAGTTAGATAATATATTATTGCATTATAAATTCTCACCTGTTCGAGGTCGGAGAAAATCTCGTAGACTTCGACCATCATCCAAGCTATTTCCAATTCCAATAGACCTCCTAAAATCCAACTTTCGAGCAGGTAGCGAAGAGGTTTGTGGTTGTGGTCTTAAGTAAACGTAACCTTTATCCTTAAAATGACGATCAGCAGGAGTAACTCCGCTACTTGATCCTTGTTGAGGCATTTCAAGTTTTTCAGTAGCACTGGATAATTCCCTTTGACCTTTCCCATTATCATCGTCCTCTTCATCGACAGTTTTCCTAGGTGCCCTTCTACTAGTATAAATCTCAAACTCATCTACAACTTCCAAAGCCGATGACACGCTGCTCCCGTCGCTATCATTATCGCTCTCAGTTTCATACAAGCGAAGATGGTTAAATTGTTTGATACGCATTTTAAAATGAACCTGCTTAGGTTGTTCGATTTAACACTTACAAAAACTCAATTACTAATTACCGGCTACACAAAACTCGGCTATCAAACTAACAACGAAAAATATAGTGTATCAATGATCGATGAAATAGACACTCCAGCTCCAGCCTATGGCTGTCCGTAGGCGTAGCAATAATTATCTAAACTTTTCCCCCTCCAATCTCCCATTTTTAACATCACCACGTGTCAATACAGTACTAACAAATGAAGATTCTAAATGAACGTAAACCGATGGAAACTGCTAAAGGGAAGACAATTTCATTCAAGATTCCTCTAAATGCTCCACAAAATATTTTGCATTCTTTGTACGCAATATGAATACAGGTTACAGAAATTGGAATAATATGCAAGTAGACAACCATTTCAACTGTATCAGAACCCTGGATATAATTATTCATATTATTATTAGTACGGAGCCAACCGCATGCATTCGCATTCCTTAAGCATAGCATGGGATATAGTCATTGAAGCTGGACCTGGAATTTAAAATAGCAGCATTATTGTTCATCAATATATAGAATGGAATGAATAAATTAGAATGCCAAGCAGAGTATTTTATTTAAGCAGAATCGTCACGCCACTTACCCCTACTTACCACATCGTACACACCAATAAATATTAAACATAAATAAATTCGTTTATTTTAAGTTTTTTTTTTTTGTCCTACGATAATAATATTAAATATTCACTCTACTTATATTACTACACTATATTATAACTACGCAAGATATAAGACGCAACACTAATCCTGAAATCCTGACTAGTGAGACATCATAGTAAAACATATACTTAAGTTGTTAGCTTTTTTTCGCTTGTACTTAACTACCTAAAAGTTCTGCCTTTTCAGTGATCGGAAAGTCGCTCAAAATCTCTTATCTCCACCATTGGAATTTGTGATATTACGAATCAAGATAATTAGTTTAGACTTCCGACGTTCAGGATATTCAGATCAGCAGCATCTCTCGCACTGACATACAAATTGGACAAAACAAAACCCAATGATCATGCTGGTATTTTGGGACCTTTTAGACAGAAAATTCACCACCACATTTCAGTGCTTCGGTGCTTGTTAAATACCAGCAAGCAGTACACCACATCCCACGATTCAACTGCCACTGCCACCTTCGAGCAACTGATAGAAATATCAACTGTTTTTTTTTGTGCCTAATAAGCCTAATATGAAAACCGGATCTACTTTATAATACTTAACTTAAATTGCAACCATAAAAATTGAGCACTAGTTAAGTAATAATTAAATAAAGTACGAATGCAAAACGTTACCATGCGTGTGATGATGTTAGTGGTAGTGGTAGGTGTTTTAGGCAAACTGAAGCGCAGCGGCTATTAAGGGATCATCCATAACTGGTGTCAGTGGGCCTATTTGAATATTCATGACATCCAATATTAAAGATAGCCATTTGCACAATATTTTAAGCTGGTGACAGAGGGGGCCATAAATATAGAGTCCTAGAAATGGAGATATTTCGATGACATTATTTATGGTCGATTCCTAATGTTGACTGACGAATACATATAAATGTTGGCTGACTAGTGAGTTTCGCTGCTTTACCCTTAAGGCTGAAGGGGTCGTCCAAAATTTATGTTGTAAATACTAACGACAATTTGAGCCACCTCCCCCAAACTTAAGTTAAGGCAGCCATGTTCACTTCACAGGCGCATACGGCAAGCAGCTTTCTCACAAAAAGGATTTTTTAAGCACCCCCTCCCCCCACCACTCACACAAAAATTCTTTTGCTTAAACATATTTTACGAACGGCCCTTAAGTTGCGGAATTGGGTACCCCTTCGCCCTTTCGTTGCTTTGTTACAATGGATTAAAGTTACAAGGATATTTTCTTCCCGGGACTCGAAGTCTGTAGTTTGTAGCTGTACCTGTACCAGCGGATGGTGAACGAGACCACCGTGAGTGAGTTAGGTATAGGTAATTGTATTTGGTATTAGAAAGCGGATAATTTGTAATTCGTAATTTTAACTATTGACATCAACTAGTAACTACTTATAAATATCATTTTCATATTTATTAGGCCGACTTCTGTTTTGATTGGAAATTTTGATAATAACGGCACAATAATTGTAGTCAACCGGGACAAGGGTCAGGTGCAGTGTGGAAGGCATTATTAACTTACGACTTACCAGTTAGCACAGTTGTTGTCAGTTTTCACTTAATAAAGTGGACGTAATTACAACGTAATACACGTCAGTACAACGTATATTACGTGGTACCTGTTTGCTGCATTCGGGTGTACTAAATTGTAGGCAAGTCTCTCTTTTAAATAATCTAGTTCACCTTGTTAATAATAATATAACATAATTTATAATAGTATGATTATAAATAACACAGTTGACAGTTGTAGCTTAACTAACGTGAACGTGTAGATTAATAACTACACTTGGGTTATGTCATTCAATTCCATACCATCCAATTTACTAAACTGGTGACTGTTGGATTACCATAAATTTGAAATTATTACGTGAAGCCAAAAAACTGAAACTAACCAGCAGTCAATTGAATTTGTTTTCTCAGATTATAACTTTCTTCCTTACATTATCCTGTCACCTATAAGGCCTACCTGCTGCCTGTTTCCGGAAACCACAGTCTGCCGGATTTTGTTGAACTCATATAAAAAGGTCAGTCATCAGTAATTTATTAAATATTGACCATTTGCACCCTTTATCATTTATCAGCTAAATCTGGGAAATTTTGAAACTGAAATTGCTTAAACCGAAAAAGGATTCAGATATGGACAACCAAGAGCTAGGAGGAGGGGAGCGTCATTCCGTTACATTAACAGATGATGGTGCCTTAAAGATTAGTCTTCGAAATTCAGGGGAAGGAGAAGGAAGCGGAGGTAATGCTTACGGTTACGATGTGGAAATGGAAGATACGGCAATTACGGCATACGGTCAGCTCAGTCTTATTCCATATTCTACTGGACCATCTTTGGTTCAGCAACTTGAAAAGGATTATAAGGACAAGCGTGAGGAAATCGTACTTCCGGATGGCATGATTGTCACTCCCTTAAAAGTAATTAAGGATTTAGCATTCCAATATGAATCCGCACTCGAAATAAGAACATTTGAGATTCACTTACCTTCGGGAATAGACGGAGCGAATCGAATACTGCATAGGGTCACCATCACTGTCGGAGCGTATACAGGTAAACATTTTGTGTTTTGATTCGCATATTTATCCAACTCTGGTTGTTCTCTCATAAGTCTCAAGTTATCAGTGTGCTTCAGGACTTAACGATAAAGTATGCTTCGTGGAAATCTTGAGCATTAATTTATTTACCAAATGCAGCAACATGATTCAACATATAATTATTATATTTACCATACAGGAGACGCAGAAACTCCACGTTACCGTGTGGCATTGCAACTCGCTGCTGCAGATCTTCTTGAGAAAATGAAAAATGACAACCAGGAGTTCCCCGCGTATGGGCTACTTCCGGGGAGCCGGCTGAGCCCTTGGGTTTACAGGGATTTGACTGAGTTGTGTGACATGGAGAAATTGGCAAGTAAGCCTATGTACACCAGGGTACGATCCGAAGATGTTGGTAGCAGCCTTGTGTTTTCCTTTAAATGCATGGTTGGCCAGGCAGAAACAGTTGGTAAATATGATTATGCGCGTTTACTTTTTAGATTGCGAATACCTATATTTATCCGAAATCATATGCAACTTAAAGAATTGACTTGACATTATCGGTCTACAGGTACCAGTGACAGCATTTTTCTAGCCAAAAGGCTTGCCACCAAGAAGATGTACGAAGCCTTAACGGGTGAAATGTACCCGGAAGAAATAGTTGCCACAGGGGACGGTTGCCTGGACAGGGATGATTTTAGAGCCATGGGTATCAATCCCATTGAATCAGTTAAAGTAAATAAAAAAATATTACAAAAGCATAATATGGTGTTTCTATTTAATTGCATTATGAAGCCATGGATTCGGATGACACTTTAATGTCTGTTTATTTGCAGACTATTAAAATGTTGGAGCGGAACGCTGACTCCCTCCATGGACAAGTTAGGGGCAGTGTTGATGTAAGTAACGACGTATTTGACGACGAATTTGCTGAGGATGAAGATAATATCGTGGTTATGGGACAACATCTGCAGGGCATTAAGATTCAAGACGACTAAAATTTTTAGTACTATTCTCTTTTGGAATAGGGGAATAAGGGGAATACATATATTTATTTTGTTCGATTTAAAGCAATTTGTAAATTTATAAACGTGGGTAATTATACTTACTTACTATGACGATGATGAGATGAAAAAAGGGGCCCAGCCCGACATTAGTTTTAGTTTAGTTTGGCTTTTAGCTGCTCCAACAGGTAATTGTCAATATGTTAATAGGATATTTTGGAGTAGCTTTTATACTATTTTAGATTGTAGTTTTCGCTTGAAAAATAGATGTGACATCTATTGTTGGACTGCTTGGTGCAGAGGATCATATTCGAATTTGAAATATGGACATGTCGGTACGTACGCCTATGGAGTAACAATTAGTTGTATGATTTTGGAATATTTTTGAAATATTTACTGGAATATGAATGCGTTTATTTTGAGTTAGATGTTGGATTCTATAGAACATCGAAATATATGATATAATAATTAATTATATGCCTCATTGATTTTTTAATCCGTACTACTTGAGCTAGTGGTAATTTTGTAATGATTTTTGTACACGATAATAGCCGAATGATCTTTACAATAAAATGAGAAAATTAAATGTGATTGGACTCAACGTCTAAACAGTTTATTGCTTGGTGCAGAACCACTCGCACTCGCTCTCTTTCAAATTTTAAACAGCAGTAATTGTACTTACGTACAGTAAAGCTTCTAATAACTCCGGGGTCCATATTAACTTCCGGGGGTCTTGATGAACTTCGGGGTTTTTTAGCATTGAATCATATTTTGAGGATTTTGTTTTTTATGCTTCTATTTCCAATAACTCCAGTTACTCCAGGGTCTCAATCAAAGTTTAAAGTTGAAGTGGTTGTGTTGTATTAAAACTACGAGGTGTACCCCCGGGGTGTACTAGAGACTCGCGTTATAGCAAGTAATGTTAAAAGCATAGCAAACCCTCCGCGTTTGGTTAGAGACCCGCTCAGTCGCTCAGTATTAGAGAAAATACTGGTACACATTTCATGGTGTCTCACCGTACCCCACCAACATAAACTGTGTGTACCGTAAAGCTTCAAATAGCTCCCTGGTCCCTATCAACTCCCGGGGTTTGGGAAACGTTTCATGTAACTCCCGGGGCCCCTATCAACTCCCGGGGTCCCCAGCAGCTCCCGGGGTCCCTAGTAACTCCTCTGTGTCTTTGAATAGTACAGTAACTTTTATTAGTATCGCCTATACTGAAATATGCCTTACAATTATTACAAATTGCAACTACAACTGCAACTAATACTGCCGTTTCTATTTCCTTGAGCATAGTAATATTCCGTTCGTCATCTGTGGTGATTCAAATATTAACTTAGGTTATATTGTAAGTGGATAACATTGATTTTTACACATGTTTGTCTGATAGAAACTTTATTAAAAATTTAAGCAATTGATATTAGGTATTTACGTAATAATAATTATTACTACTGTAAACATTCATAACTCTTCAATTAGGGCAAATACAAGTTCTTGTAATTATTTTAAGCTTTTGCAATAGTTGATTTATATTATATAATTTTGAGAATTGGAATTTAATTAGCTATATGTGCGTCTGTGTGCCAAGCACCTAAATGACTTTTACGCAATCTGGAATGATATACAATTCAGAATTCCGATGTATTGTTTTACAGATATTGAATGGGAGCTCATTACGCCTTTTACACAATGACACTACTGATTGCCTGATTGATATAGGAAGTACGCAATCCACATTGGTTGAATTGTATGTGTATTAAGCAATCTTTATGCTTTTTACAACTTTGACCCGTTCGGTTGGCCCTCATGACGAGGCCAGCCAAAGTCAACATGACCACAATTTGGGGCTCCAAAACCTTGAATTTATTCGTCTCCTCGTTCTTTTTACTCCTGGATATCTGACGGCAGTTCATAATAAGTAGATCGGAACAACAAGTTTTTAATTCATATTAGTTATACAATATTAATTATTAAACGCTATACGACAGAAATTAAGCTTAAGCTGAAGCTGTAGTATTCATTCCTGCCATCAACTGTGCTAAGGTATATAATTTTTAATGTGTTCAATTTTGTGGTACGGTTATATTCAACAGTATTTTTTAAGATTGTAAATCCAATGTCATTTAATTCCTTCTTTATTTTTTTCAGCCTGGATTCCAAATCACAAATTATTTTTTTAAAAAGTTCTTCGTCTTCGTCTTTGTAAGAGTTCCTAATAAGAAATAATGGATTGACGGAGGGCAGATTCTGAGCCGGAATTATTTTTGAAATTGTATGGACATAGCAGAGTGTGAGCAGTTGATAGCTTCACTTGCAATATATGTATAACAGTGTAATGTGAGTCCATTGCAACGAAGAATACCATTACACAAATGGATTCAATGAAGAGTCCGTATAAAATACCGGGCCGGGTTTCTTATAAATGCAGCAGGTGATGAATGCTTCCAGCAAAAATATCTACATAATGTATATACGATTTTACGGTTGCATGAATGAAATCACCGCAGCTTTGGATCCTCATATTTTACTGAGAATTCCGTCATGCTTTTATTTAATTTTGTATAATATAACATTATATCCTTGAATAAAAGTAATTTTTTGTCTCTAAATAACATTTGCCCAAAAGTAATCAACTTTTTGAGTAATTTATAAGTAATGATTGTATAAATGACGGGCATGCTTCTTTATTTATTTTAGTTGTAAATTGACAGTCAGTACAATTTAGAAATTGACAGAGGAGTTTTCCTGTTGCTTTCCAATACATAACATTATCCCGTTAAATTCACTTCAACTATGTCAGCATATTCGCATAATATTATTGTGCAACATGTAATCTATATCAAATTTAATTTTACTAAAACACTCAGATAAAAATTATTTCTCCTCGTCCACGTGTACATTGTAATTTGAAAATTCTATAGACGAAGAGACGTAGGTAAGCTGGTCGGATTTTAATTCTGTGAGTTGAGTAGTAACGCTGTTTGCATTGCAATGGTACCCAATTAACTCTGATGGAAATGGAATGTAGGAGATAGCTTATAGTAATTATATTTATTGTATAATACATAGTAATAATATAGTAATAATAAATCTATAATGTGTAAAGCTATAGTACTTATAATTTAGTAAGTAGCAGTCTGTATAAAGGAGAAAAATAATATGGTATAGTTATAAGTAGAATGACGACGACTCAAGGAGACTCACTCTTATGAACGACATAGGCATAGAAATTCAGGACATATTAAGTGCTAAGCTAATTTTAATAACATATTAATTACATAGAAATATTAAAGTACTTCGCTAATAATTTTTACTTGAAAGCTCAAAGTACTATATTTAAGTTCCAACCCTCCCTCAACTTTTCTAAACTTACAGAATAGTAAATTAGTTAATTAGTTTTGTGTAAAGTCTTCAGTACAGTGTACGAGTATACATATTTAGTTACATAATTTAGATCAGCTTTTCGTAACTGTGGTGATGGTGAATGCTTATTAATAACGTATCTTATTTATATGAATTACAGATTTACAGAGAATACAAGAATTCAATTTTAAGTAGGTAATTGCACTTAAAAAATATTGTACAAAGGATGTAAAATATAATACATACACCTTGAGCTTTTATAAATCTATTTAAGTTAATCTACTTTAATTAAGTACACAATGAGCAAAGTTATAAAACCATATTACAAAAAATTGTAAAACTTCATTACATGCAAATCCTTTATAGTCAACACACAAAAGCATATTAATAAGTAATAAAAAAGTATCATGATTTTGGGGGGGATATTTACATTTTTTACAATTTTACAATAAAATTTTATTTTGGCTAAAATGTGTTACTAGTAATACAGAAGACATCATACTGATTTATTCATCTACTTTGCATTGTCAGTAGAATTGGAATTGACGGGAGGAGACGTGTAGACGTGCTGCATAATTGTTTTGGTAAGTAGTTAAGTAGGAGCCTCTATTATTTTTTATAAATAATGCATTACTAAAAAAAATAGATTATTAGTTATTGCGTCGTTCAATCCACTGGTATCGCAGTTTCAGGTTTTAGAAGTCATTCACTCACGAGTATATGAAAATGGATATGTATATAGGATAGTTTTTCTGTACAATAATGTGTACGTACTTAAGTACTGTAAAAGGTAACAAAATTGAATGTCGTCTCTTCTTTCCAATCCCCTCTTGATCGTGATCGCATATAAAAATTAATTGCAAAACTACGAAGATTACAAAAAATAGGAAGAAACAAACAGACAGCTGTCATACTCACAACAAAAATATAACTAACAGATTTGAACCGTACCGTATAGTGAACCCTTAAACTTTGGCTTATAATTCCATTTCTCCTGCTACTTACGCTGCCAAAAATCTTACACACTATTAATTTTAAGTAAACAAATAATATATATCTATTATTTCCAGTCGGCATATGAAGGTATTTTAGCTTTGGCCACTGGTGGTGGAGAATCTCCAAACTCAGAGAGTGAGTCTGGATCTACAACAACCGAGTTAGATCTGTGTTTACTGCTTGTAAATGGGCTCATCATCTGAGACATGGTCCGTTTTAGTTTACTTGGAGTCCGATTTAAGCTTAGGGCACGGCTGACCTGCACACAAAAATAAAAAAATACTTTTAGCTGATGTTAAATATGAATGTATTTTTATTAATAAATACAAATTACAGTTTTTTTTTGTTACTTTTGGTTAGGTAATCTGATCTATATTGGTGTTTAGTCTAAAAATTATACCTTATGACGGGTTTTTGTTGCAAATCGAGCTGCCTTCTCAAATACATTTGCAGAATTTTCATTGACATTTAATGATGCAGAATCAGCCTTCGCTATAAGATTTTCCTGTATAAATATATATAGTAATTCAGGAAGTTCATCTTAATTTTAATAATGATTAAAAGTAAATACTATGTAGTTTCAAAGGACTCACGAAATCAACTCTATTAACTGCGTTGGCTAATTGTTTTGCTAAAAATATGAGCAGCTTTTGTTTAGGCCATTCCACGTCATCGGGGCAAGTGAAAACTAAAATCCTTTCTCGAAGATCCCTTGGACCTCTTACTACAAACGCAAAGCATGGTACTGTCCTGTAAATAATACAATAGAACTTTGTGAAAAATACGAAATCTTCTTTGTAAATGAATATAAGTACACATTCGTTACAAATTTTATTAGTATTTTAAATATGTATTTTAATATTATTATAGTAC
>JAQFZE010003081.1:0-13219 GCA_034695245.1 Dicyrtomina saundersi | reverse complement strand
CAATATTTTTGTAGATAGTGGATATTGTTTTTAGCTACAAGTGGAAATGGGTCATTTTGGTTCTTCACTGACGATATTTCGTCTGCAACTGTGTGTTACTTATTGTGCTGGTATACCATGGTGTCGGGTTAGTAATGAATTTTTTGCATTGTTATATATTTATTAGCTGAAGATGAAGTGAGCCTTAAACCTCCGACGAGTAACCATCGGCCACAATCAGTATCGCCTCCTGGTACTGGTGATGAAAGCATTGTTCAATCTTCTGAAACAAATCAAATTCCGAATCAGCAACAGAGACGACAATCAAGTGAACCTCTTGCTGTCCCTCTGGATGGGCAGTTAGTTCCAAACAATTTCTTAACGCCCATTTGTATGACCACCCCCATTTGTATTCTCACCACAACACGACAGAATGCAACAACAATGCTGCTAACATCCAAGACCACACACAGGGAATCAAGGAGACCAGGAGGTCAGGGAGACAGGGAATCAAGTTCAATTATTGAAACCTCAAATTTAAGTAGAAATAGTAATGTGTCAAGCTCAATACACACTTTCAGTAACTGCGATTCTCCCGGTCCTTCCCACTTGTCCTTACTTTTTAAATATTTTTGTATCAAAGCAAAGATCGTCTTGGAGGATGATTGGATAGTGTCATTGGTTCATCCTCTTTTATCCTTAGAAGGCACTGACAGCTACGAATTTATCGCCAAGATTGACGGGGTAAAAGATAGAGTTTACACATTTGTGTGCCACGAAGACCAAAGTCGGAAAACCTTATTGGATGCTATTATTCCCAAATCGTCTCCAGAATCCCACCCAGATTCAATTTTAATTAATTTTTATAGCGGAACACGTAACTCAAAGGCTGAGGCTAATAAATCGTCTGGCCGGGTTCTAGTCGCGACTTCGCAAATTCCTGTAAATTCTATTTTAACTGTCAAGGTACTTATTACACTTATCTATAAATTATTCTAGCTCTATAGAAGTAGCAAGTTATATTACGTGACAACTGTGTTATTATAGTGCAAACAAATTTTAAATAGCTTTTATCAATCTCAAATCCCAATATATTTGTATGTTACAGAAAGACGAGCTTGGGCAAAATATTAAATGCCGTTCAAATATCTATCCCAGAAATTCAAAAAATGCTAGTAGAATTGGATATTTATACTACGAGTCCACATTGACGTATAAAGAACCGAGCCTAGGTGAAAGTACTAGCTTCAGCAATAGCACTGCTGTTGACCCGCCATTGGATCATAATGAATTATTTTCATCCCTCGGCTCTACCTCCGAAAGTACATATTATATCGTCTGTGAAGAACCCAAATGACCCATATCCATTTGTAGCTAAAAACAATATCCACTATCTACAAAAATATTGAAACGTCTCGACGGCATTTCAATATACCATTTTGCGCTTTTCAAAAATATGTAAATAGAACATTTTAACATTTTCAAAAACATGAAAATTGAACATTTTGCACTTTTCAAAAACATGTAAATGGAGTATTTTACATTTAAAAAACGACGTGTAAATAGAACATGTTACACTTTTCAAAACATGTAAATGGAGTATTTTACAGTTTAAAAAAACGTGTAAATAGAACATTTTACACTTTTCAAAAACATGTAAATAGAACATTTCACGCTTTTCAAAAACTCCTAATTAACATTTTACGCATGTTTCTCATTTTGTTTTTATGACAGCTCATTTTTATTCTAGCTAAAAATTGATATGGGTAATTTTGGTTCTTCACAGACGATATATAATAGTGATATTTTATTACATACTTGTATTAGTTTAGTTAATTGCATAGATAAGACAATACAATTATATATATTTGTTTTTTGTTTAAGTAATTTAAAATTGAAAAATGTCGAAATTATGAATGATTTCTTTATTTTGCAGACACGTCTGTAGAAATTACCTTCCTCAGTCGACAGACAAGTGTTTTTGAAATCAGTGACGAGCAGTTTCTGAGTGACATAAACTCACTTCTTAAGCAGAGACTTAAAGAAAAAGATGAAGCATTTGGCTGGCTATTGTCACAAGAGTGCAAGAATCAAAAGAAAAAATGTGAGAGGGCCGCCCTAGCAGCGAATAAACTGGAAAAGAGTAAAGCTTTGGCAGAACTTCAGATCCTTCGGAAAAAAGAAGAGCTCGTAAGAATGAAGGAATTAGAGGTATTTTTTCATCTCCAATCTCCATTCATGTAAGCTCAGAGTTGAACCCTCATGAATATGTATTAATTTTTGCCTTTTGCAGGGGATGCTACAGCGTACTAAAAGAATTAGGCATGTGGAATGTTTTTGGTTTTTTTGGGATGTATTTATTTATATTGGTGCGAGGATTGCTCTGACTCTGGACTTTGTTTCAGTTGGCGGATGCAATGGCGAAACTGGATGGCGAAAGGAAAATTTTTGAAGAGCGGCTTCAAGAAAAGGAGAAGGAATCGAATCGTGACATATTGCCACAAGAGGTGGAACAGATTGTCACAGCGATGCAGAGGGAGCTAAACATTTCAGCTACAGAACATGAGCAGTTGCTCCAATCAATGCACGAAGAGGAGGAGATGTTAAAAGCGCGAGCGGAGGCAGTAAATGTATGATTTTATTGAAAACATTTGTATTCATTAGGATAAATTATGTTGTTGTGTAAGTTATTACACCGGAATCACACACCATTCATTTATATTATGTTAATACGTCTCCCATTATTAAATATTATATAGTAAAATGTCAAGGTATTTTAAAAATTAATGCTTGGAATGTTGTATAGCTAACGGTTTCATCCAGTATCAGCCCACTAAATGCAGAGCTCCCCAGAGCTGAATTGGAACGACGTATGCAGCTTTTAGAAAAGAAGAAAATTAAGGTTGGCTCTTGGCCTCGTTATAACTTTACGATATTAATCACTGTAAATACTAATAGTACACCAGGGACAGACTGTTTCTGTTAATTCATACTTATTACATATGTAAAGAATTATATTATATAGAATCCAGATATATAGAATAATGCATCAGCATTTTTTTACAATTATTTCTGTGGTTAATAGCTACTTTATGTATATAATCCAATTTTTACTTTTTTAAAAATAATTTCATGACATGATTCGGAAAGAAAATAATGTTTTTCATGTGAGTCCCTCATTTTGCTCTATAATAATTGGAATGGTAGTTACTTAATCTTTGATGTATTCTTGTTCTCTCTTCCAGGCAATTTCAGCAAATGAAAAACGACTAAGCGAAACTTTAAAAGATCTGGAAATCGCTAAAGGGCAAATTGGTGTCCTCAATAAGAAATTATGCTTCAAAGATAAGGATATTTTGAAGTTGCTATTACAAAAAACAATAGAGGCGGAAAAACAGCGAGAGTTGAAAAACTTTCAACGCACCAAGGGCAAGGTATTATGTGACTACCAGGCAATCAGCATAGCTTTTAGTTTTAATGTCGAATAAGAATAGTGCAGTTTATAAGTTATGTTTCTCTAAAATACGTTCGTGGGTTTCTAATAAGTTCTTCATTGTGTATTTTGACATTTTCAGTTAATAGAAGACTTAGCCAAAGCGAAGAGAGAAATAGAATTACTTCGAAATGAGAAGAGAGAAATTAAACAATTTCAATTGAAGTCCTCAAACGACGAAGCAAGGCTAAAGATGTTATCCGAAAGAGAGGCTGAATTATTCAATAAAATTAAAGGGGTCAATCCGGAATAAAAAATTAAAAAGATACTCTTCTAAAAGTAATTAGCTAATTAAGTCAGCTAAATATTTTCATTTTGAATCTAGAAGCTTGTACACAATCCTATACTCTCCAAATATATATATGTAGTTATAATAATTTGTCAGAAGAAACATTTTCTAGTCTCTCTTATAAGTCTCTTATAAGTATCTCTTAATAGTCTTAGGTATTTTTTAAATAATTTTTAATATCATATTTAATAAAATAATTTTGATTTCGTATTGGTACCGTATTTATAGTCTACTATTATGTTGATGTGTGCACTACAATTTTGTATTATGTGATGTAGTATAAGTTGAATGTAACGTACTGTGTTATTTTTTTAACTGATTTTAACTTTTTAATTTTCATACTTATTCATAAGTACTAATCTACTATAGTGAAATTATTTTTATTATTACCTTAATACTTTCTTAGAACTTAACTTTTATATTTTATAGAACTAAAAGGCTGCCCAAGCATATGTGCAAAAGTACTGTAATATTACTTAATTTCTTAAAATTTCGTGCGTGTAGAATAGTTTTGCATTTTAAATAGATACTTAGTTGTGATTTTTATAGCTGTAGATATGTACATTTATTTAACAGTTTTAATTGTACTATATACAAAATGTAGTTCAATACATGTATTTTTTATATCACAAAATCAAATCACCTTTTACTCTAACAATCACTAAAACGATGAATTATCGGATATTTTAGTTTAATTAAACTTGCATTATCTAGTAAATAAAAAATGTATTTTAAAAGTATGGCTAAAATAATAAAATAATGTGTGGCATAATATGCTATACCTCATGCAATCACAAGTACGACAAATTCCTTTTCATACTTCCAAAGCGCACAATATTATCGCTATATATGACGTACATAATTACATTAGCCTCTTCTGAGTTAGTAAATACGTCTGCATTATGAACAAACGGCATGTAGAGTCAATTTAAAAGATATTATAATGAAGAAATAGTCAAATACATTTGTGCTTGCATTCGTGATAATCGGGAACCTACTAACAGAATAAATCCCAGCGAGGGATGCTATGCAATAAATTATGTAGGCTTACGTGCAGGTTACTTATACCTATTTGCATATTATCTTCATGAAATTCCTAAATTACAGTTTATACACTACCAAAATATTTTAACGACAAGTAAGTATCATAAATATATATGTTCGCTTTTTCTCAATTTCAAAAGAAATTTGCAATGCAAGTGCCTATATTCAGTTGTGCTACCGTCTTGGACTTGGCTGGTCATATTACCTTCCACTTTTTGTCTTTCAGGCTGTGGGAGTAAGGAAACTACATAAAACGTTCACCATTTTCAATGTTTCAACACGATTTAAAGTTCTGTTTTATTAAAAAATCCATAATATACAGTTTATAAGCGGGAATCTGATTACTCGGCGTCCAGCAAAACGAGCTTACATAAATATAATAACTTCCTGTTTTCTCAGTGTAAAATGGTTATACTAAGAACACCAATGAAGAAAGTTGAAAAACCGGAAACTCTCCATCCTCAGTTGCCTTCGCCTTCAACTTCATCAACTTTCCTTCCTCCTGGTTGTGCAAATGTCCAGGTAATTCTACTTTTCATAAAAATTTTAAATTCAATTTCTATTCGTTTTTTGGTACTTTACGTAGATGATAAAGTTATATGTACCGTATGGTACTTGATGTTTTTAATTTTTTTTAGAAATTCTCATGGACTCAAGGCCATGAAATGGATTCAAATGGGGCCTTAATAGGTTGTCTCCAACTAGGAGACCCGGGTCCTGATGGTGATTTATACGTCATAAATATTACTCTGGTTAGCGTCGAGAATTTGGAGCAAGTAAGAATTTTTACATTCATTACCCTCACTCATTATTTTGCTACATAAGTACGTCTCTATAGCAGGATGAGCATAAAGTAGTACCCCAATTTTCCTTATAAATAAAAGGTATACTCGAACGGGTCAAAAACAAACCGCCGGAGGTATAATATATTAATAGAATAGCAGAGACCAGGCTCCCCTAGCCTAGGCCGCAAGGGCAGGATCATTAGTAATAATATAATAACACTTAGGGGTAACCGTCAGATGATTGTGGCTGTAACAGGATTCGTCAATTTTAGGTTTTGCCCTGGATTGTGAAATTAAATATTTGCAATTAAAATATAATATTTGGTATACCAGGATAGGAATTTTATTGATATTAAAAAGGGCTAATTAAAAACCCTTGTTAATTTTCCACAATAGCAATCTGGAGACTGTTTAAGCTATAGCAATCCTAACGTATACACATAATTTAGCTTGGTGTGATTTTTTGATCGATGATGTTTTAAATAATTTTATTCAAACATTTCAAAAGGTTGCTAAATTAAGTATATCGTTAGAAGTAATGAGAATAAAGATGTAGAGATATTTTTACAGGCATATTGAATATTCCAAAGTCGGCCGACATTTAGAATTCTTTATAGGCATTACGGTCTGGGCATATATAAATTTGAAGTAGAATGTGGAATACTGTGTATGTGCACTTAAGATTTATAAACTGTAAAGATAGTTTCACCTCAAAGGAGAGACAGAAAACAATATTTGCAGAAAATAAAAGAGAAGCCGATGTGTGACATCTCATAATGCTTCTTAGCCGTGTAATAATTATGCAGATTAGTTACTGCGTATTAAAAAATTGCGTTCTCACTAAACCATGTGAAGCTACATATTTTATTTGTTTCAGTGTGTTGTATTAAAATTTACTACGCAATTTACTTTAGCTTATTTATGAATAGCTTTTTGCTAGTGTTCGGCAGAAATCCTATACAGGCATTTTAACAATTTTTCAATTCATATCAAAAATTAAAAACGCAACAGTTAATTAATATAATACATTATGACACGAGTATGAAATAACATGCAAAATCAGGTCACTACAGTCGTTGGTTTTGGTTTGGTTCAGTGAAAACCCGTAAGATCGCCAACTCTCCCGTGCTCCCGAATTCGGTGATAATGCATATTATTATAGGTTGTGAACCTAGAAGGACAAAACTGACACTCAAATAATTTATCTCCAGTATGTTGAGCCACGTGGTCTTTGAGCCTTGAAGAACCCCAGAACTTGGCACCGCAAAATTCACATCTGTTCAAATTCATTTATTACAGTAATAATTGACGACGAGATCAGCAATAATTTCTTAAAAAAATTTAATTTCACGTGAGTTACTTACACGAAATTTTTCTTGTCATCTCCACTGTGAACCCTTCGATGCTGTCTTAAATATTCTTCACTCTTAAAACCTTTCTTACATACATTACATACATATTGTTCGTCGCTCCCTTCGGCCGACTTTGAAATCATGGCACAACTAAGTTTCTTATGAAAACGTAAAGAATCCACTCTACTATAGGTCTTGCCACATAAATCACACATATAGCTTTCTTCAACAGGTCCTTAAATTTTTGAGTTAAACAACGAATTATGTAAAGAAATGTAAAACGTACAAAATATGATATTTATTATTAAAGTTTATTAAAACATATATATACACTTAAAATGACTCCGGACTTTGAACTTACTGAGATGTTTCGTTCTTAAATGTTCAAACATCTTATATTTCCCTTTTGTAGTGTACTCGCATGTACAACACTTGAATCTACCCTCCATCTCTTCTACTGGGTATTGGTGAGCGTATACATACTTTCCAGGGGATACTTCTTCCCATTTGTTATTAACCCTTGTAGTTTTCCTAGCTAGGGATAAAAAAAGGGGAACCAATAAAACAATGTACAAATATTTAATCTATATAAGAATTAATACATGAATTTATTTTACTTGATTTGAACAAGATGTTAATTTTTTAAGAAATTTATTCACCCTTCAAATGAGTGTTTCTTATGTGAGTATTAATTTCCCTTCGACCATTACAAATTAATCCACAGGTGTGACACTTGAAGCCTTGTCCTAATTTGACATAAATGTACTTTTTAGCATACAAAAATTTATCTGGTTCTACTTCGACGTATTTTCGATTACCCTTGCCCATGGGTTGGTAATCTGAGTCTTCTGAATCTGTATTTTCCGCAGCTATATTGGATATTGTGGTACTGCTATCTGATATAATTTTGTCACTACTTGGTATCAATGATTTCATTGTACAAGTACGTTCCTCGTTCTGAGGCTCAAGTTGAGGAAGAGGGGTGTTCACAAATTGGTCACAGTTATTGTTGCTGATTTCACTTTGTTCATTGACTTTTTCAATATGAGCAGAAGGAACTAGAGGTTCTTGGGTTAATTGTGATGGTGTAAATTGAATTTTCTTCTTTGAATTTAAGAGCGGATTATTTTTTATGTGATCCTTCCGTATGTGCTCAAGCAATCTATACTTACTCTCACGTTTTAATCCGCACAAACAACATTTGAATTTACTCTTTCCTTTTTTTATAAAATATTTATTAGCGTAAAGAAACATATTGGTCGAGACCTCAACCATCCTGTTATTCTGTTTACTTCCTTTGTTATTCCTTCCTGCAATAGTTAGAAACGTAGATTAATTCAATCATTATGCACACTAGTTACTAATACTATAACGAGTTATTAAACAATTTTACGTTGCTGGTTATGTTAATTAAGCACGATAACTTACTGCGTATTCGAGGATTCTTCATGCGTTGCATTTGATTAACTTTGCCGGAATTAGAAGCATCGTTATTGCTGTCATCGTTAGAGGAATTAGGCAAATTCGATGAAACTGCAGCTTTAGCGCTAAATCTTGTCACCCGAGCTTGGTCAGGGCATGGACTTACAAAACTAGTATTTGTTATTTTATTATGAACGCTTGTTCTTGAACTACACTGCACTAGACTTGGAGGACTTGAACAGTCAATTTCAACTTCAGGGATTCCACACGTAATTTCTTTCGAGAAAACGAATGAAAAATACAAATAACATGATACTTTTTTTAACCAGCGTTTAATATTCGATTCTACTAAAAATTTTAAAAAACCAGTACTTACTTACCCGAGTTCGAGATATTCGAATCTTCGTAGTTTCCACTTTCGAATATGTCTGAATTATAATTAGACTCACGGTCATCTTTCACATTATGCAGACTTACTTTCACATCGTAGCCTACAAAAGGTATTTAAGAAAATAACATAAATAATACGCTGTATTTGATACGGTGATGATAATACTATTCGAAAATTAATGGTGCAAAACTGAGAAATAAATCAGTGCTAATATCAGTCATCAGTACTTACGTTTGTAGATTTGTTGTCGTAAGGCACACGGACACGGAGCTAGTTGGGTTCGATATTTTGTTTTTTCCCTTTGGTAACTTTCAACAATTCTCGCCGTTAATGTGGATGTAATTTGCTTAGTAAGTTGGTTAAGTTTTTCCATCTGGTTGTGGTAAATAAGAAGGTTAATCAACGAGGCTGTGCAAGATTTGCACAAAGGAAAGTTAAGAGAGTATTCCATGAATTCCGATGGAGAATCAGCCGATGAAACGTTCAAGTAGCGACAAAATATTTCAAATAATTCATTGCTATTCACACTACTCGCAATAGAAGTCAAGTCGTTTAAGTCGCTGGCAACAACAAATGGAGCTAATTTTAATACCGAGTCCACGCCAATGTCACTATCGTTACATAATGAATTGATTTGCATATGTTGAGCATTATAAGATTCATTCTTAGCATTACTTTCATTATTTCCAAAGCAAATGAAACACATGGAAATACTTGCTGCAGCAGAATCATTTTCGAATTCGTCAGTTTTTCGGAATGGGGGTTCTTCAATATCAGATGTTTCAGTCTCCGCATCACCTATGTCCTGTTGATCAGTTTCTCCTACTTCACTTTTTTTATTTTGTTCCGTTTCATGTTTATATTCTAAACTCTCATTTACAAATACAAATTCTTGTTTTATGTCTATTTCTTCATAAGCAGCGTTTTCGTCAATTTCTTGGTATTGATCACGGTTTGTTTCAATAAGCTCTAAACTTGAACTCTCGGCATCTTTATTGTCTTTAAATGCATTATCAACTTCCCCTACATTAGTGTTGCCTGAAGTGTGGATAAAGAATTCGTGTGTAAATACGCCGTCTTCGTCTTCGCCTGACAACATTTTAAGTCCAAATGATTCAGCCAAAATTCTAATAATTATCACTATATATTCAGAGAATGTACTTAATGTAGCATTGTTGCTTTGCTAAATATTTTCTAACTTATGTCTCAAAGTACTGACTTGTCACTGCCACATGCTGAAAAGATGTTTGTTGTTGACCATTAAAACATCTCTTCAATCTCTTGTGACTTCGGTCATTCACGTTTACTGACAAAGTGACAACTGATCCACGGATTTTGTTAAAATAATAATAAATACTGAAGAACTCACGTGAGTTTGTAAACGGCGCGCCAGACCAGACAACTTTTAGGGAGGGTCCGTAAATGATGTTATCGAAATTATTGCTCTTTGAGAAGCCACCCACCCCCATGTCATCACTTTTGTAAATTGCTATCTTTAACATGGCATGTCATCAATATCTGCCTAGACCCACTAGCTCTCCCTATGACATCATTTAAGGACGACCCCTGAGTAGTATTTCCGTCTTTCATTAAATTCAGGTCAGAATGGCTAATTAAATTAAAATCTTTTCTTGTTTGCCGGTTCCGGTTCCATCGTTTAAGTGAATTACGGAATTTGAAAAACAAGCTATCTAACGAAGAACACAAATCTATATTACAAAATCGAAAACATTTAATTTTAATAATCATTATAATTATCACAAAACTCGTAATTGAACGAAATTTTGAAAAACAGTATTTCGTAGTGCCTTAAAAATTTCGATTTTCAAAACCCAAAAAATGTGTGTTTCATATGGAGTGGTATGGCGGATAGCCCTTATACTTTGTACTGAATAATAACCCGCAAGCCTCAACCTCAAGCCATTTCCTAGTTCCTAGCCTTTACGGCGACCGGGGCAAAACGAACCAATTGAGAGACTGGGAAAAACAGCCACAGGGACAAAATCGGCAATAAGGAAAATAATATAGCAAAAGAATTTGAAACCCTATTGCCAGTTTAACAGTACAATTTTAATTTTAAACATTTTCATATATACACACAACTAAATAAATAAAATCAAATCAAATCAAATCAATACACTAACGTCATTAAAATCCAATACGTATTAATAAGTCAATCTAAATGTTTTCTCGATTAAACTTTATCTTATTTACTTTTTATGTATTAATCCAAGTTCATAGCGTGAAAAATATGGAGTAATGTCGCACTATATTTCAAATGTCTAAATGCCCATAATATAATGCCTAATTTCTAAGGGTGCCTATAAATAAATCTTTTAATGGCGGCCGGCTTTAGAATATTGGACAGCCCGTGACAATTTTCTGGCCCACGCTACTGTCCTATTACATGTTGTTTACGGCATTTGACCTGAGATCATCACATTATATTGCCCATAGTCGAAAAGGGGTGTGGGTACGAAATATGTACGTAGGTACCTAACAAAACAACCCCCCTAAAAGGATTCACATTGAATTTCCTTGTTACTAACTTTTGATTCTTAACTCAACAGCTTTTACAGAAGAACCCACCGGCGATGGAGGACTGTCAGTGGATAATCCAGTTTGACTGTTTTGGAATGACCATAGACTCCGATATATTCACCCTTAACTACCCTCCTGTGGGAACTCGACAACATTTTTTAGGTGACAAATCCACTGTTCGTGTACGTGCAAGTGAAAAGGAATTTAACCGATTTTTATCCGAATTCGTGCTAGCAGTAAAAATTAAGGGTGTTCGCAATTTCAAAACTGAGTTACTAGGAACTGCATGGACAGAACTGAAAACCCTTGCACAACCTGACGTTTTTGAGATTCGATGCACCACTGATATTGTACCTGAAAAGTTAGATAAGGTCCTCGAGGATTTTACTCCACAGCTCTTTCACATCATTGACGTAAAGAAGTGCTCCAGGTTTTTTGATAATAATATCAAACTTGATACGAAAAGTTTCACAGGGACGAATGATGATTTATCGCAGCTCGAATTTCCAAATGACGTTCGACAAAATAACCCCATCTTAAAACCTGACGATGAGAAGTTTCGATCTGATTTTGTCCGTGACGGTTATGAAGGGGATTTAGACCTGACGAGGACTATACGGAAGCTGGTAATCTGTGAGCAAATACTATTATTAAAAAGGAGTTCGTTAAATTAACACATAGCTGGTTTTAGGACATTTTCTTCCAGGATAAGTGCTGCCTGGACATTCACAAACGTAGAAATTGTACCTGTAATTTACGTTATTTTTTCTATTTTAGCTGAAGCTGGTGCTCGCGATAAAGTTTCATTGAGCTATAAACTCCCTGGGGTCCAAGAATATGTTAAACAACAAGAAATTGAACCAAAATCGAAAGGGAGTAGAACTACTGCCACAGACACAGAAAAGAGGCCCTTGCACAGTACCCTTAATCCTTCGGCAAGAAAGTCTGCTCTAAATAGTCATGCTTCAATTTCCGGATTCGACATCGCACCGTGTTCAGCAACTATACTGTCCGAGAAGGAAAATCTGCCAAGCCCGGTTAAAAATAAGCGTGTAATTCCTCAAACCGCTGATTGTTGCCAACCCGGGGATTACGATTTGTCTTTAAAATTTATTGCATTCAATATTAAGTCAAATATCGAGTTGAAAAATGATTGGGTTCTCTCATTTTTTCATCCTCCTCTATCTGTTGAGATGGACGACAGATGCGAGCTACATGCAAAAATAAGCCGTACCAAAGACAGAGTGACGACATTTCATTTCCAAGAAGGAAATCATGGGAGTTTCTGGGAGTTGTCTGTTCCTAAATTTTCATCAGAAATTCTGAATACTCCACTCAGAGTGAATTTCTACATTGCTACTGCTAAAACTGAGTCATCATCTCCCCTGAAACTAAATCATCCAATTGCCTACAGCGATATCCCCCTAGGAAATATTTTTACAGCCAAGGTAAATGGGCCAAGCAATAATTACCTATTTAGTTATTATTTCAACTTTATTCCTAGAAATGCATGCAATAGGGAAATACATTTTGATATTTATATATTACTTAAGTCTGTACATTTTCATTCCAGGAGGAAGAATGGGGGCGAAGGATCAAAGGCGCTGTCAAGATCTCCAAGAACTCACAACATAATTGTGTTAGAATTGGATACTTGTCGTATGAATTTACGTTGGAAGAAGCTAATAAGGATGTCCATAGAGAGATAGAAGGTGAAACTTTCTCTACTGAGCGAACCGACACACCCGAATCCGATGGCTCTAGTTCTCCAGAACTGTTCACACCTATTAACGGTAAAATTTAATTATTGCACCAGGCATCAATAATTTTATTCCTTCCTGTTCTGTGGATCAAAATTGATCTGGTTCTGGTTATCAATTTCTAGTTTGTTACAACACAAAAAAAAACTAGAAATGTATCAAC
>JAQFZE010003080.1:0-13219 GCA_034695245.1 Dicyrtomina saundersi | reverse complement strand
GTTATGACTACTGTGTAGAACGTTCAATTCTGTGCAGAAACATGAACATCTGTGAATATTTAAGTAAGTATGTACCTGTTTTGATGTTGATATTCCTAGGTATGTAGGTATTTTTGGATAAAACAAAATAACTTCTTTTCTGCCACTTGGTAGATAATTAATTCAAAAACCAAATTGATACTTGTTTATGGGTCCCACAAGGTTCCGTGGTTTCTGAACTCCAGATCGAGCTGTGAAAATTAAAAAAATAATGTAAACAATGGGAAAACAAGTGAATATGAACTAAAATTCTAATAAATGTAATGTTTTAAAAAAACCGATAATAACCTACTAAATGCAATGCACATTCTTTTAATATACATGTTGCTAATTTTATAATATAGTTTTAATATTGAATTACCTTTAAAAGCTTATGTTGGTACTTGACTTTCAAGAGCTGGATGGTATGGACAAATATTATGTACTTTCAAAAAATTTTATGAAATTTAGAAATATTTAATTTAACTATACCAGCTGTTGCACGCCGTTCACTTCTCAATTAACAATGAGCATGCTTTATTACTATGCTGAGCTGAATTCATTCATTTAGTTATATATTCAATCATTGGGATATTTTTAAATGTTGGCGCGAGGTAATCATTGACTTTAATAAGTACATAGTTAGTAGTCGTACAATATAATTAACTATATATTATGACAATTAATTTCATATTTACTTATTTATAGAGCTTTATTTACATGAAATAGCTTGTTGTGAAGGTCATTGTTAGGGCTATTTTAACTATCACAATATGCCCGGGTATTGTGTTTTATATGCAGGTAAAACCGGGTAACAAATTTCTTCAAACCTTTCTTTTTCTAAATTAGAAACTAAGTAATAAACATAATTTTAAAACTAAAAAACTTAAAAATCTAACATGGCATCCATGACTGATAGAATTAATTATAGCGGATTATCATTTAAAATTAAATTAGCTGATTTTGATGATAAACGATATATTTTAGATGATGGGATTACTACATTAGCACATAGAAAATATAAAATTGTGTTGTACTCATAGACGTAGTTGTACTCATAGTCATAGTCGTAGACGTAGTTGCGTCCATGGTAGGTAAGTGGAGATTTTTTTAAAATCCTGAAATTCTTGAAAATTGCCTTGTTTTAATGTTAAATAGAGATGAATTATTGATTTATTATGATTAAATGCCTTTTTTTTTAAAAGTGGCTCGTAGCTCGTAGCTTGTCCCAGAACCTACATTTTCCTACAACTACTGTGGCAGTGATTTTTTATTTTTGAGCGTTTATTTAACTCTTCTTCTGAAATAGTTTTATCTGTTGTAGCTGCAATATAACAAGAACAACTTGGAGATTAGTGTCAATTATGGAAAGGTAAACACCTGTTTCAACAAATAGCTCCTCAAAACAATCTTGAAAGTAATAAAAACGATTTCAGCTAATGTCAGTCATTAGTATAATGTTATTATGGCACTGAATACAATACCCTAATCTATTACTACATTTTCCTAAAATACTTCCTTTGAAACTAAAATATGCATGTGGATTAGTAGGTACTTTCATAATCAGAGTTTATTCGATCCTAATTTCCCATTCTTGTTCTGTGTCCTCTAAAGACGAGTCTGAAATGTCACTTAAACTTGGAATCTTGGGATTTTGTTTCGTCCTTATAATTCATCAAAAGTTAAGAAATATCTTTGAAGTTATTTAGAACTTCATTAAAAATACGTCGCAAAATATATTCCTTGTACATTGTTGCAGGGCCAAGTTTCTCAACTAATAATTCAGACGTATCAAAACATACGTTGACTGAATAATGATCTTTCTAATGTGAATTCCAGAATGTTTCTTAAGAAATCTGAGCAAAAATTTGTTTCTTTTAGTGCATGATTTACACCTTAACAAATTATTTTTGTTTGCAGTATATAAAACTGTTCTAGGGATGGTAAGTAATTTCACTTAGCAGATTTCACAATACTTTGCGTAGTTCTTAAATGGTGGCAGAACAGTGGATCTTTTGAGAGCAAGTAAAGCTACAGCTGCCTTAAATTCTTTTTCCTCGTGTGTATTATTTCTTTTGTTATGCCACTTTCTTGCAAAGCAACTGTTGCACAGAAGATTGGCTTGAGGATCGTCGTCGTCAAAAATAACATGAGTGTGGCACGTAAAGCAATAAGAACAATAACCTGGACACGGACCAAGTATACTTCCAAGGCAAGTATATATATCGTGATTTTCACCTAGTGGTTTCATCCTAAATGTATTTATAGGTACGATATCACGAGGTATAAATGCCACAGTCGAACTAACTAGATCAAGTGAAACGTATTTTGACTTAATACGTAAAATTTATTGAAAAGTATACGTTGTCGCATGCGTTTATAACTATTAAGCCACTACGCACAATCATTGTAGTACCGTAAAATATTGTAAAATTACTGCGCATATTGAGGTGTGACTTGATAGGAAAATTTTATAACATATGTAGGCGTATTATGTGACAAATAAATACGCACTCAGACAAGCGCATTTGTGGATGCTTGCGTTACATAAATATGCATATTTGTGCGCAGTCAAAACCATTGCTTATTGAGTAAGAGCTATCCAATCTTAAACTTTAATTAAAACGTTTGTATTATAAGCTAAACGCATAAACCAAGCAGTAAATTTGTAATTTTGCACTTATTGATATTTAGGACTTGGTGCAATAACACCGCAAATAAATTCTTTCTCAGATTACATAAGTTTTAACATTTACTAAAAGTTAGTTGGAATGGATTCAAAAGCATCTGAAAACAGTAGCGCCAAAAAAGGAAAAAGAAGTAATACTTATATTTTATAATTGTTTGTGTTACGGATTATTTGCTATAACTTATTTTATTTTTGTTATTTAGAACTGGAATCACTTCCTTTGCAACACCTTAAAGCCTCATTAAAACAGGCAAAGCATCAAAAGAAACATTAAACACAACATCTGCAGCAAATTTCTGACGAGCTATACAACTATGGACAACCCAGTTACATACAGCCAAAAAACCAATCTTATAATAACAGCAACACAAGTGATGTGTATAATCATCAGAAAGAAGCTTTTGCTTTAGACGATTTTACAAAATAGTGCTTTTTTGAGCATAAGGATGCAGAAACATTTAGTTACTTTTCTATAATATTAGTTTTTATTTAGTTACAAATATTGTAAGTGTTACATTCTTAATAGATTTTGGCATTTTTGTTCTTTAGATTGGTACTTTAATTCGTGCCCGCGTCAAGTTCGAATTGTTTGTGGGCTGTTATTTTTCTTTTTTTAGAAAATCAAATGGAACCTTAGACCACAGCAGGATCAGGTTCAGTTTTCATGAAAGCCATAGTGTGATTGAATTTATCCAAAACATTTTGAAACAAATTGCAGCTCACCAAACTTCTAGCCACAAAATCACTGAACTAATTTTATTTTTTGACAACAAGGATCCTGGACGTGCATTTGAAAAGCCCTGGTTAAGTCAAGCTGCCAAACTTGAATTTAGGCGCCACCTTGACATATCATTGAAATCAATTCGAATGAGAATAATTTTCAACCAGCAAACAGGATTGTACATAGTGTTGATTAATGCTAACATTCCTGATAATGTTGAAACGCAGTACAATAACTAGGGTGGAAGTACAATTACTTTTACCTACCCGAACATGGAACATTTGGTTGCATATTTGAATAGACAAAATCAGATCCCACGTCCTTTGGATCCCTACGAACAAGAAGAAGATACTTCTTTCTTTGAAGCTTTGTATGTAAACAAACGTCAAAATGCAAAAAATGCAACCAAAGCTATTGAAAATGCAGAAAGCAAAAACATAAAGTTTTTGTCCTTACCAGATCCGCGTCTGAAAGCACGATTTGCTGCACCTTTAAAAAATTCCAGAAAGGCACAAAAGAAACAAACTCAAAATGAAATGATAAAAAATAATTCGTTCACTGCAGACGATCACAGCGACGGAGAGGACGGTGAAACTAAAAGCCAAACCTTGGGTATGAAAACAACGTGGGTTCCTTAAAAATTGAATTTTCTTCTGGAATATCTAATAAATATGGCAATTGCCTGATGAAGTTAATATTGGTACATATAATAATTACGATATGAATATTGTAATTGTAGCTTTATGTCTTGTGAGAAGTGAAACTAAAATTTATGTAGTTTGTAATAATGCAATATAGTAATGCAATACATATAATTTAGTTGTTGCAAACGTTTTACGCAAACAATATATAACATTACTACGCTTATTCATACCTAATTCAGTCATGTTAGTTAGAAAAATCGTTATTGCATTTAATAGAAGAATTTTTTTTATTATTCAATTATTACAAAAAGTAGTGACATAGAAATTTTTGTCAATATAAAAGTAGCAAAACTATTTATTTTACACTTTTTAAATTTGGTATAGTTGTACTGTAGTCAGTGTAGTAAATATTATTTATTATAGTTCATTAAAAAGTCAATGTGCAAAAAGTATTTATAAAAATAGACTATTAATTTTACAATTCAAAATAGTAGAAATATTGTGAATTACGATTTTGTCACTTGAAATTTCATAAATAAATACACTTTTAAATTCTTCATGTTTTTTATAAAAATCTACGTTTGCAACTGTTGGCCTAAGTTTAAATCTATTATTCCTCACACTAAATGAATGTCATTTATTTACTTCTTATTTTCATTCAAATGACTACGTGAAAGATAAATATCAGCGTGGACTTTAGTTTTTACTAAGATTCTTTTTTGACGGCGATGAACTAACTTTGCTGCTGTTTTCTAAACCACTGCTGGGAGTAGTTAAGAAATATATGTTTTAGCACACCTATGAGTATGACCTCAGTTTCTAAAAAGTAGTCTATTTAAATGATTTAAGGCTATTTTAATATAAAAATTAGCAGTTTTAACACATTTTTTAACATTTTTTATTACCATATTGATTTAACCTTACTGATTTAAAGAACATAACTATGACTATGACTGTGATTTTATACTAACGTAAGCGATGTATATTATTGATTTATCACGATAATCAGTGGTTTTAACACAACAATGTTCATTAAATCGTTTAGTATAGTTCACATTTGAAAAAAAATGTTTTACCTACTAATTTTTTTCTTATAAAATGGGAAACAATTATATAAAATGTAGTATTTGTAAGGTGGAGAAATAGTTAAATAAATTTAGAAAAGATCATGCAACTAAAACAGGCCTAAGATCTGATTGTAAAATCTGTTCTAAAGAAAAAGAAAGTACACCTGTGATGTGTGAATGTGGGTGTATGGGAAGACGTGATAAAATTGCAAAACATAAAAAATCAAATATTCATAAAATACGTATGTTAATAAATGAATAATATCACAAAGCACAAAGAGGACATAGACAGTATAATTTGTATGAAATGCAAGGTGAAAACATCTAGTAATGAAATTGAACAAGTAATAACTTAAAATAATAAAGCTATGATAAACGTGAAAATACTCAAAAGTGTACTTTTATCAAAACTACTAAAATAGGTTGTGATATAGTTGCTAAAATTGGTAAATATATAGGAGAAATACATTACCTAGGTGGTGATTATCTAGGCACAGGAACTAAATTTCAATAAAAAATAGCTAGAGGTAAAAAACCAGTTGATAGATTTAATGAAGCAGCAATTGTTGGAGATTCTTGATTGTTTAATGCTAAGGATGCAGTCTGAAGATGGCTGTTTCTTAACTATTATTATTATTATTTTATTTTATAAAATAATTAGAATTTCTTGCTAATTAAGAGGAAATAATGATGCGACGGAATATGACACTGATAATTGATACTGATAATGATATGACTGATTAGTCATGATTGACAACTTAAACTGAACACACTGAAAATACGAGAAAACATTGAAAACTATTAAAACTGAAACTATTACGTTTGATGATATTGTGAAATAAACTTAAGTTGTGTTAAATCTTGAACTCATCTTTTTTAATATAAAAACCTGCAGGTTTTTATCGAAACGGGAAATAAGATTATTAAACAGCAATACACTATGATTTAGCATATAATATATACAAAGATAAAGATAATACACATAGAGCTGATATAAAACTACTTGAAGATGAAGATAGAATAGAAAATCCTACATGAAGTGAAAAAGTTAAACGTGTTTTAACAAAAAATGTAATAAAACTAAAATAATTTCTAGGACTTAGATTAAAAAAGGCTTGACGGTTCGAAGAACCTAAAGGCGCCCCGAAAGGGCTTAAACTACGTGGACACAGCACGCTAAATAAAGATAAAGATGATAAATCATTTAAAATACTAGACTCTGTATATAAAAACTCATTGACTGGATTCGTAGGCATAAATTAGTTATCTAGAAAAACAGAAATGAATTTATAAAAATAGTAAAAGAATATCCAGCTACACAGGATACATATACTAAGCATTTAGGTGAAATAACAAAATTTTAACGTAAAAGATATGATAACTAGTTATAAACTCAATTTAGCAAGCTGATTTAGTGTTTATGCCTGAGAAATGGGTTAAAGATAATGATGGTTATAGATATATTAATTTTTTTATGGATAAATTTTCTAAATATGAATGGGCTATACTTTTGAAAACTAAAAATGCAGATGAAGTAGTAGATAGTTTAGAAGTTGTATTAAGTCCATCCCGGACGCCTGAAAAAAATCATTCTGATGAAATAACTGAATAAAATGGTAAAAAGACAACTAATATATTTATAAAATATAATATCAACTCGTATACAACAGAAAATGAATCAAAAGCAATGATTGTTAAACGATTTGCAAGAACTATTCAACAAAAGATGTATAAATATATGACTGAACAAGAAACAACAAGATGAGTTGATGTTTTACAAGATCTTATTACAAATTTTAATAATTCAAAGCATAGTAGCATTAAAATAACACGAATAATAAACGTGTAAATAATAATTTAAAAATTGGTCAAAGAGTAAGAACACATTTATTTCCAACTAAATTTGATAGAAGTTATAAACCCCAATGTGCTGAAGAAATACTGTATATTAGTGAAGTTTTACTTACAAATTCTATACCTTATAAACATGTAGACTATCATAGAGAGAAATACAACTTCATTAAAATAAACTTGACACTGTCGTCCAACGACGATAGCCCACAGAACTCAGTATACGGTGCATAATTTTGCTGTATATAAATTATGTGCGTTAATACAAATATTAATGTAATTTGAAAATTAATCAGTTGGCAAAGAAGAATATAAATGATTCACACAAATTTGAACTGATTTCTTCAAAACGGAAATCACGATGTCTTCAATCAGCGTACTAGGTAGACAATTGGTTTTCATGAAGTTAAGAAAAAAATTTGAAATCGTCCCTCGTGCCCCAATGTACAGTCCTCTCACTCAAATATCAATAAGTCCCAGTTTTTGTTGAAAGTAGGGGATACAAGGGTCATAGATTCCTTTTTTCTCCTGATGTACAGCCTTAGATTAACTTATGTTATTCTGTTCCATGCGCACAGTTGGATCAAGTATAATGCCTTGCATGGTTTTTAAATTATATGCAATTATATCCACACGCCTTGAACCGTCTCCAGTACATTCCACTTCCTGAAGAACTTTCCACCCTAATTTTTCCATGGCATCAGCAAGAAGGCAGCGAACTGCATGATATAATATGTGCCCAGCACATCCAAGCACCACACAGGAAATACAATAATTATAGGAAAGATAACCTTAAGAATAAAATAGAAATACGACGTAGAAAATATACGGCGTATTTCTATTTTATTCTTAAGTTTATCTTTCCTATAATTATTGTATTTCCTGTGTGGTGCCTGGATGTGCTGGGCACAGGCGGTTATTACGAATAAGCTCTCCACGTTGACACCGTCCAAGGATATGTTTAATCGTTTCAATCTCTTTGCAGCCATGTCGGCAGTAAAAAGATCCTTGGTCAGGTCGAGGGATCGCATTAATCGGTAAAACATTTCCAACCATTTTAATAGCAGTGATATATTCAGACGTCGAAAGTCCATTTTTTGAATGAATCCATTTATTCGCATAAGGACATTCTTGAAATTGAAAAACACCTTGTCCTTTTCGTGGCAATTTACGCCAAGCATCATATTCCAAGCCTTTTAAATGATCACGGATAAACTTGCTCTTCTTCCCTTTACAATTAAGCATAGTTTGTCTTACTTGTAATGGCACAGCAAAAAAATCCAAGCAACTAGATTTTTCTATTTCCTAATCTTTGATTTCATGAATTAAGGCATGACCAGAACTTGCTAAAATTTCAAGAGCATTAAAGTTTTGGATCCCAGCCTGCCATTTAGCGCGTATTAGGCCATTTTCCTTCACTTTTGAGGTGGAACAAAGCATGTTTGTAGGAGTGCTGATTGGAATAGTAAGAAACTCTTTAACAGAGCTGCGAATTACTTTATCAAGCGTTTCTAAAAATTGTGGAGATAATTTTGAAAGAGGGGCATTCTGTAATAGATAAATTAAGGTAGGCCATAAGTAATCTTTCAGGACTTTTAACTTCTGATCAGGGCAGAGCATTGGAGTGGAAGTCAATTTCTCAATTTTGTCACTAAATTTTTGTAACACTTCAGTTTCATCGAAAACAATGCAGTCCTTGAAGGTTACTCCTAAATATTTAATAGTTTCCTCTGGTCCGATACAATTAATGTATTCGTCTGGGCCCACCTGGAGTTGATCTTGACATAATTCGCCCTTTACTATTGTAATGGCTATACATTTAGCAGGGTTCATGCAATGGCCAATAAGATCATGCCTTATTCCTGGAGGTGGTGGCAAAGACTGACCTGAATTATTTGGAACTATTTTTTCAACAGTCGGTTTTAAGAGAATTGGTCTATAAGTTGGACTGCGATAAAGCATGATATGTGCATTTTTCATATTAGGTTGTTGAGAACTAGCATAAATGCTATTGTTTGGAGAGCTTATTGTACTACTCGTACTTGCATTCTGGTTTTGTGAATTTTCTCGCATCAAGTTTTTCATAACTAAATAAAACAAATAATAAATTCCTAAATAAACGTGCAAAAAATTTATTTATTGAAATCTACAGGAATTCCAAAAGAAAAGAAAATACAATTGTACTCTGCACAGGCGGTTTTCCTAAAATTCTAACTTTAGGTTTGTCATTTAAGTTTACTAGCAGAGGTTGTCCACAAAACAGCTGTGGCTTTTCTTTTGCATTCAAACTTTCATTTACTTCAAATGCACTTGTCCTATTTGCCGTTGTTTGTGAGATTTTCTTTGAAATTATAAATTTAATTTTTGGTTGCTGTAGCGGCTTCTAATTGGTCACTGCGCTGACCAATAGACTGTGTGGAGAGGCCTTCTCTTCTTCTTCTGCACCTTTTTCAGATACAATTTTTATTTTATCGTATGTCTGCTCTGGGGATGAAATTTTTTGATATTATGATGCTAGAGCGTGTGCGGCACTGGGGTTTTCTTGCCTGAGCTTCGAATTGGTGTACTGAAATTATCGATTTTTTCTCGCCCACCATTCATGATCTTCTCTTAAGAAGTAGTAGCTACTGCTTTACTTTTTTTGTTTGGCTTAGAAACTTCTGCTGTCTCTGAATTATTAGATTTCTTTGTATAATCTTTCATAGAATTTGGTTTTGGTCTGCGTATTTTTCCAATACGCACTTTATATTTTTTAAACAGTGCAGGTAGGCCTAAAGGCTTACGAGTTTCTTTTAATAAATGGACATAAGTTTTGTTTGACGTTATTGAAATATCAATGAGATAAAAAAAAATAATAACTTACGTTTTAACGTATTGAACCTACCTACCTACTATAAAAAGCACTGCCATGCTATATAATTTTTTTTTACTACATTTATATTTATAAGCAAAATACAATTTGAAATATCAATTACCATCTCCAATTTCAATCGCCATTTCATCCGCATATAATTCATTTTGGATTATTTGATTTTTTTCGAAGCTTTGAATATTTTCTTTAAATTTCAAAAACCCAGTAGATATTTGTCCTCCAATAACATCAAAAAAATTTTTGAATGAATTCATGGCAATTAATTGCTTTTTTAATAATTCGCGCTTACACTGAGTTAATTCATCAACAACAGTCATTTCTTTAGTGTCCACAAACAAATTTGACAAAACTGCAGTTTTTTATGCTGCTACACTGTGATACATTGTGGTACAGGTTTTTTTGCAGCACTTAAAGAAAAATTGTTGTTTTTGTTTAGTTTTCCATAATTCTTATTGTTGTTTTATGTCCTCAAACAAACAAAATGCATGTATTCGATGTTTGCACGAACTATCAATATTGTCTAGTCGTGGTTGAATATTTTTTTAATAATTCAGTAAGAAGTTCCGGCAACTATGAAAAAAATTATTTATTTCTTTAATAAAACTGACGTCACTAATTTTGTCCTTAATTGCAGTATAATTTAATGGGGTAAATATGTTATACTTCTAAGGTTACAATAAATCACGTTTACAAAAGGAGCACATTATAAAACCGCTGATACATTTGCTATGCCATTCTGTCGTATCAAACTTTATGTATTTAAAGAAAATACATACATAGCATTTCACACAATTTATATACGAGGACATTTTTAGCAAACCGGGATAAGTCAATTAAATCAAACACGTCATGTGTACTATGCAATTAGTTAAATTACTGAGTGCAATGAAAAAGGTAAAAGTTCAACCAAAGAAATTTTTTTAAATTAATATTATAATTTTATAGTTTAGCGAAATTGGATGTCTATTTAGTTAGTTTTGACAAAATAAAATAAATACACTTATAGATGCATTTTAGATTTGAAGCATATTTATGAAAATGTTTATATTATGTTCAATCTACTCAAAAGCATGTAGTTTTTAATACAAGAAAAGTTTAAATCTTATAAATGAGTAATTTTATTCACAGCAATTATTATTTATTTCAGACTTTTCGTCTCATATATAGTTATTGATATTTTGGCAAAACGGAATAAAGCTACTAATTAAATGCCTTAAAAATATTTGTAATAATTTTAAAGTCAATCATAATTCAATAAACGAGAATTTTACACTATCTCTTCCACATAGGATATTACTGTAGAACACTATCTGTCCCAATTCCATTTACAAATATATTGCTTAGGAGAAATCTTGTAGTTAGGGATCGTACATAAGGCTCCTACGTTTAAATTTCTACTCGAAGGGCTGCAGTACCAGTAGAAAAAAATAGTTAAAAAGTCCTGTCAGACCATACCCATTATTAAATGTTTCTATAAAACTTAATTTTTTCAACTGATCTCGTTTTGCCGAAAAACACCTCATTTTTACAATAAAATTACGCACGCTCAAATTCCACCTCATCATCTATAGTTTCTGCATTAGCAAACACGTCCAAAAATTTTTGGTCAGCTTCCTCCTCACTAGAGAAAATCGGAAATGGGCCATGAGGATACTTGACAGTATCATACTCGTTTTCAAACGAAAAGTCGAATGCCACAGGCAGGCTCACATTTGATTTGCTGTAGTTGTTGTTTGTGCTGGTGTTGTTGTTGTGGGCGTTGAATCTCCAGAACAGCGGAATCTAAAGCATCTGCATCTGTAGCTTCAATTTTTATTTGTGGTTGTTGTTGCTGCTGATGCTGTTGTGGTGGTTGTTGTTGTTGCTCAAGTTGAGGTTGTTGAGGCTCCTGTGGTTGTGGGGATGTACCCTCATTCGTTTTGTGCAAAGGATTTGCGAACGACAGTGGGCCTTCTTCTTCCTCATTCTGAAACTTCTGTCGCCCACCACTGCCTCCACAGCGGCCAGAGCGACGAAAGAATAAAATAGCTCCAACAGACAAACCAACACTAACAAAAATCAAGACTGGCAATCCGACAGTCAATCCTAAAATTAAAAAAATAAATATTATAAAGTACTAATAGTGATCAACTGATGTCATAAAATAACATCAGTAGCATCTATGTGATCACTCATACATCCTTAACCTAAATCATGCCAAAAATAACCTGATCACCTATAGAGTGCAACTACTTACGTAAAGAACACTTACATTTCCTATAATATTAATTATTTCACCATTATGAATTATATGAATACATATAGGGCATTTTGGTGACTTTTAGAATTTTTGAGCTTCTTGAATACAATACCAAGTGACCTTATATAATTCCAAGTAGCAAGTACTTAAAATATTACAGTTTGCAAATTAACTACGAAGTATTTTTAAACATAAATTATCACTAAATAAAGTACCAACAAAGTTACGAATTTTTAAAGTTAAACAAAAATAAACCTCATCATTATTAGGAACATCTCTACTATATGCCGAAGAATTCGTCATTCATTCAAAATTATTATGAATATGACTAACCATAATTAACTGGATGAGATGGACAGTCATCAACTGTGTCAATTGCCCGAATGAATTTCTGGCCCCATTGCGATACATTTTGCACACAAAATTGAGACGATTTTTTCATCCAAACCCAATAAGGCCCATCTTCTGTGGCAACACTTCCCAAACACTCCTCACATGACGCTAAATAAAATGTACAATAAACCACCAAACTAAACCTAATATTACTTTCCAAACTAAAAACATCTAAATGAATTTTTTCTATTTTTAACTAAAATCAAAGCGCACTATTTACAAATAAACCATAAAATATTTTGACAAACATCATATCAAATAGTTTCCAAATTTTATAAGCGATCATCAATCATAGAATATGATCAATTCATTACACGTTATTCACATTTGTTTAATGCAAAGTGGCTCACAACGCAATTTAAATATAAGTCATTTTGATTCCTCACTACAAATACTAACTATAAAATAAATAAAAAATCCGGCGCTTCGCGCCGGATTTGTCGACCGTGGGCTGGCCCAAAGTAAATACTGAGCTTCAACAAAGGCGCAAGACAATTTATATCACGCTAAAAGATGATATAAGATTTATGAAAGCTCCTCTACAATCAATAAGCCATATACCAATGTTCGTTGCATGCAGTTTAATGTAGCTGAATTTTTTTTATAAATTGCACTATTCACAAATAACGTCATCATAGACAATCCCTAAATATCTGTTACGCTTATAGGTAAGTACGTGACATGTAGTTAAAATAGGATGGAAACAAATTTAACGTTGGGACTTG
>JAQFZE010003079.1:0-13219 GCA_034695245.1 Dicyrtomina saundersi | reverse complement strand
ATGACTACTGTCAAACTTCTCACAGCTTTATGACAACTTTAAGAATTGCGTCATATTACAGTCAGTAAACTGTTTGATTTATTGATTTCATATTTCTATCATCAGAATCATGTGAGCGATTTATAAACTGATGAACGGATTATGATATCATTCTGAAGGGTCGATGCCGACTGCGAACTATTTATTTCATTTATTACCTATTCCATTACTATTACTGTAGCAGTACAAGTGCATATGTTCCTTAAACTATTTAGCTCTTACAATTTCACGTGTTTAAGAACTTTTACCAATTAGAAATTTTAAATAAGGCTACTTTTTACAATACACACCTCACGGGTAGAGTCATTGGGGCTCTTTGGATATTGGATGGCATCCTATGTTGAAGATAGCCATTTACTTACACAATTGTGAAAGCTGATGACAGTTTTAGGATTGTTCGTAATTAAATAACACAACGCTTGTAATTTTCGAAAAAAATCATAAAACGGAAAAAGTAGTAAGAGTAAAATTAGGGTAAAATTCCTATTCAATTTCCAATATGATTTTCTTGATTTTTCATTTCGACGAATTTTGAAAATTTCAATATTCGTTTTTTGCGCCAAAACGCAATTTGCACCGATATGATTATATACGTTGTAGTGACCCCACCACGTAGTACATGATCTAATATCGTTTGCTTCGTTTCGGATTTTACAGTTGGGATACTTCCCATGTTAGTCACATGGAAAAATACCTGACGAAGTCATTCAAACCAAATGAACAGAGAAAACCTCAAAAATTTTCTACTGATCGGTAAATCATCCTTTTAGTTCTCCTTGAAGAAATTCGTACCACCAGTAAACCCAGGACGCAGCCCAGGAGATTGCAAGGCATTACGCTTCTTTGGCATTTGGTAAATTACAATTTTGTGATTGGAAAGCAAGTTTTCTAGGTTTACAGGTGGGTAGCAAATGTCCGGGCAGCAGACATCCAGGTAACAAATATATGGGTAGCAAAAGTTCGGGTAGCAAATTTCCGTATACCGGTCAGGGAATACCCCTGAACTAAATATATGCGCTAAATTCAAGGAGAAGATTTGGAAGGATATATATGTAAACTATCATGAATCCTTGTGTGTAGCGCCGTGTCAGTGACGTCAGTTGTAACTGCTGATGTGAACGATCTTTAGACCCGCCAATATCTATACTGGCGTAGGTAACCTCACGCAACGCTGCTGAAATTGCATTAAATGCATTAACTGCGATTAAGTTTTTTCGCACATCAGTTTATGAATTTTGAATAGTTGTAAGATTCGATTAAGATGTAAGATTTCCATGTAAAAGCGTAACTGGTTTGAAAGGGAAGGCTAGTATATTTTAGTGTGAATTTGATACTAGGAAGAAAATATCCTCAGTTCGAAGTTAAGAGGAAATTGTGCAGGAGGAAAAAGTACGGAAATAAAATTTCCTGGAGAAAAGTGTCCGTATGTATAACGATTGATCATTGTTTTTTCTGTCAAACACTTTTGAAAACTAGGTCCTAGTTTTGTTTGACAAAAATAAAAAATGTGGTTAAAAAACGGCTGCAGGTATATTGGCAGTGAAGAAGTTGACACTAGGCAGGTAATCATCGATTATGCTATTGGCAGTAGGTGGTTATAAACAATTGGCAGCAGACACAAAGTAGCACATACTGGCAGTTTCATTTCGACCAAAAAAGTTTTAATACCTTAAATGATGGAGTTACACAATTGTTTAGATTTAAAATTAAAATAAAAAATACTGAAAAATTGTTAATATTGTCTACTGAGATGCTGTCGAATGGCATTCGTAGGTCTCTTTTTTTTGTCGTTGGAAGTAGATTTGCACAGCTTTGGCTGCAGGATGAAATTCAATGAATTTTCGCTTGGCTGTACGAGCACTGATTTTCATCTTCTGTAACATCACCATAATTTGCTACAACATATTGTTTACAATCGACTTCAGTAATGACGACTTGGGGTACGCAATAAATAATTAGATCACTGAAGTAAATAATTGTGCTGCCTACTTTGATGCGTTGTTTCTTCAAATAACTACACAGTTTCCGTTTTAGTTTTAATGGAAATTAAAGGGATGCGCTCGTCGCTCATGAGATATGTCCATCTATGTATAATGCTCACTTGCTCAGAAAAATCAGAATTTCAAGCTTAGCGCTCAATTCTAATGCTAAAAATCAAAAGAACAATTTAATGTAAGTTAATAGCAAAATCACCTAATTGGTCATTGGTATTATAGCTAGTGATGACAATTTGGGTTTTGCTTTTTACAATAATGTTTTTGCTTTTGCACATTGGAATTGGTTAACAGACCCAAACTTACCACCATATAACAGTACCAAAAGAAAGACAAATTTTAGCAGTTTTGTTTGGTACCTAATCCATTTAATTCTGCTCGGGATCAGTGGCAAAATCAGAAAACTTGCGCAAAGCTGGGTTTTCAAAACAATAATCCATACAATACAGTATAGTATATCACCCCAGTACTGAAATGAAATTGTTTTGTATTTTGCTAATAACAGTAGGAAGTTTTATTTATAAGAAGGGTATAATGTTATTGATCGCTGTATGGCTGCAAAATAAAATTTATTATTAATTTTATTAGTTTTAAATTATTGATTTTATTTTGTAATAATAATAATACTACTAAAAGAATCAAACAGAATATCAGAGCTAACTTTATTTTGTTGATCATAATTTATTTAGTTTGTTTTAAACACAATAAAATACAAATAAATTTTAGTGCGTCTCAATTTTTATTCCGTGCCGTGACAAATTTTGTAAAAGCGTTTTGTTGCGTGTATTTTAGACACGTCTTTGTTTTTGTTATGGCCGCTATTGAATGTAATAAAATAAATTGTTTATTTTTTTGTTAAAATTGGCTCATAATTATAGTGCATTTAATAAATTATATGTTAGTCCTTACAAAACGGCTAGGATACTGGGAACAACGTATGCGAAAGTACAAAGTATTTATTGCGGGAATTTTAAATAAAAATAATTTTAAACTCTACTAAAAACATTTATTTTGTTTAAAAAGTAGTGCGTTGCGCACAACCACAAACCCGCTTAGTAATATTTAGATATCTGCATTAATCATTTAAATTATGTTTGCGTTTAATTTAATTTCATTAACCAATTATGGCTGATAATAAACAATTAAAAACATATTTCTTTCACAAACCAAAAAAATTATCAAGCTGCTATAGAATGTTTACTATTTCTTGCTTAATTAATAGATGGTAGTTCCAAAAAACACATTCAAATTTAAAAAAAAACTTATTATTTTTGTAAAAGAAAAAATATTTAAAGTGGGCAACGTTTTTGAATTAAATTAGTTTATTAATTATTAAGTTTTAACATCATTGAAATATTTCCTGTTTCATTATAAATAGAAGTCTGACATTTTAAGGGTATTAGCAAAAGTTTTAAATATTAAATGCTACATACACACGCCCAGTTATTATCAAACTGAGATTTTTGTGTAGTTAAGATGGTTTAAAACATTCACAAAAATCATTGCAGTATGTATTATAAATGTTTGCTAAGCTAATTAACTAATTATTCTGAATTTATTTTCTAATCAGAATACGCTTATAATGCCCGACATACTTTTCCCTTCAATATGTATGTGTACTAGAATTGCCTTTCTCCTAGTGACAATAGCTGTGATAGGAGTGATTCCAATGCAAAAAGCTTTACTAGACCTAGAAACCAGAGCAACTCCAATTACATTCACTCTTGACAAAGGGGACATACAGCCTTTATTACCGACTATGGGGCAGGATGGCCTTAAAGTTACTTTAAAAACATTAAGCGGGAAGGTGAACGGATACTATTCATATGGACAAGGAAAACCCCCAGACGCTTTAAAACACGATGGTATTTTGAAAGAAGGAATCACCATCATCCCACAGACTTCCTGCAACCCGGTATGCTTTTAGACCTATAGTTAATTTTAATTATTGTAACTTATATATAAATCCTTATAATTTAGTTGACAATACTGTCCTCAATCTTTAATCACTATATCTTTTTGAATTTTTAAAAATTATTTAATACATACCCAAATTTAAAAACAATTCGCACTACTGAATTCTGGCGGAATCATTGCTTTAGTAATAACAAGTGTCGCTTTTTTGCCTGTTGTGTTTGTGTTGCTATGTTCATTTGTCTTTTTTTGCATTTTTTACACAGGAAACGAAAATATCCTTAGTAATTCATGGCGTACATAGTCCATATAGCAAGGTCCAATATGAAGACGAACCTGCCAAATTGGTAAGCTTGCTTTCCGTAGTCTAAATTGTTGTTTAGTTATATTTTTTTAATTGTTGTACACAGTGATTATTGATAAGCATTATATTGAGATTTTAAAAAAGGTTACCTGGGTTTTTATTCTTAGATTTATTAATCTAGTCCAAACCACCTCCATGTGTTACTACTACTACTACTACAACTACAAGTACAACTACAACTTCAGTTACGGGTACAACTGCAACTACAACGGGAACGTCAAGTACGAAAACAATTAAACCAATAATCACCACTTTGCCTTTCAAGACGCCAGTTATAACTACGAGCAGCCCTATTATCTCAATCCCCGCCACTATATCATCCGATTCCGGTACAGATCTCACCATTACCTTCTCAGCCCCAATCACCTTCCACACAGAACCTGCTTTAAGCAGTTCAGACTTTGGAATAGAAGTTGAAAAAGACCCAGAGTACGATTCTGCTGGTGAGAGAGAAAAACCTTGTAGGACCAAAAAGTATGTTGTGTGTCTAACTGTATTATGGACCACTTATTATTTATAGCAATTTTATTATAAGGTTTGACTTTTTGTTAGCTGAATTTTCAGATGCAGGTATAAAAACAAATAAATACGATTTTTCTTGGTTAGTTCTAATGGTGCTTCAGTTTGTAAAATATTTAAACAGAGTTTTAGCTTATTTTGCTGTAGTAATCGTTATTGTGATTGTGTTGTGCTTCAGAGAATTTAAGATTTGCTACTACCTTATTTTCTATAATTTTTCTCGTAATATTTTTCATTAAATTGCCTGCTACTGCAGTTATTTATTTGTAATATTCCGGTACTAAATTATTAAACAAATATTTTAATGTACTGTTGGTTTTTTTTCTAATCCAGTTCGATGTAATATGTTGCTAAGTAATCCGATGTTAGGGGGTTGACAGCGGATGGACACCCCTGGGAAGAATTATTTGAATGTTATTATTATGTGTGTTGAAATAGATATTGCTAAATAGGTAAGACATTGGATTTCTTGACACGGACACTTTTACCTCTTAAATACAAAACTAACAATATCTAAATCACGCGGAACTCTATCTGGACCAGGTTGACTAGGTAATAATAAAATTAATTGGTTTAATTGGCAACTTGGACAAAAACTTTATTTTCAAATTTTGTTAAATTGTATTTAGAATAGCTTAGGAAATTTTATTCCCTGATGCACCATTGGACAGTACCAAAAGTTTTAAATAAAATAAGCCTTAAAACTATAATTATAGTGAAAAACGTACAATCTAGATGCATCCTTTATCTCATGAGAAAAGGAAAATGAAAGGAGAAGGGAAGATTTACAAAACATTCCGTTTTTAAAACATCCCAAAAGCCGTAGTCGTATTGTTGGAATTTTACATTTTTTTAAAATCCAAACAAGGCGTAAATATAAACCCCAATCTAACAAGTCTCAAACCTTTTAAGAATCTACGTTTTAACGACCAGATTAAGCGTAGTTGATTCTCAAATGACTTTGAGTGGTATTTGATATTTGGTTTCTTAAACGTTGTAAGCAGATTCACAATGTTCATTATTTGAATGGAATCCGATAGGTTAACTAAAATCGAATAGAATATTTATTTTGCTTTTAAACGATTTTTTTGTTATTTTTTAAATTTTAAAACATTTATAATCACCTGCTATTTTTATTGTAACAAAAATAAAAGCAACTTTTACCATTATCTTGTAAGCTACAAACCAAGCACCCTAATATTAAAACATATCTAAACACACAAGTAACACGAATGTGGATATCTCATTTTTTAAATTATAGCATATGTCTAGTCCATCCTATAGCAAAGGCAGTGGTATTCCAATAATTTTCTAATTTTATTGCATCTAGTATATTGCGTTAAGTAAGTATGTCAAAAATCAATTTGTTTTTGCAATCTTCAAATTGTATATTTTATTTAACTAAATAGTTCCACGATGATTTTAGCAGTACAATAAAGCATCGGCACGCAGTACTGTTCGAGTTTATAAAAATAATATTAAATAATGAGAGTCCCATTTGCTACTGTAAGATAAGATGTTAGTACAACTTGCATGCACTCATGCTTACACTCATGAGTGGGTTGCGGTTTATACTACGTTCATCCTGACGGAAATGAGTGTTCACAATTTCAATCAGCACTCGCTCTTACCACTCACCACAGTGAGCGTGAATGCGAAGGATGCGGTCATCGCTTGTAAGATATGCCCGTCTGTGATGCTCACTTGCTCAGAAAAATTAGAAATTAGGACTAAGCGCTTATTACTATCAATGCTAACAATCGAAAGAACAATTTAAGGTTAGCTACCAGCTAAATTACTTGATAGATCATTGATCTAGCTCATGATGACAACTTGGGTTTTGCTTTTTACAATAATGTTTTTGCACATTTTGATTGGTTATCAGACCCAAACTTTTACCCTATTAGTGCCTATTACAGTACCAAAAGAAGGACAAACCTTGGCAGTTTTGATTGGTACCTTATCCATTTAATTCTGCTCGCGATAAGTGGCAAAACCAGAAAACTTGCAAAAAGCTGCGTGAGTATTTTATTGATCGTTGTATGGCTGCAAAATAAAATTTATGTTTAATTTTATTAGCTTCAAATTATCGATTTTATTTGTATTAATAAACTAAAAGATTAGAACAAAAAAACAGAACTAACCTAATTTTGTTGATCATAATTTATTGTTTGTTGAAACCAAAATAAAATACGAATAATTTGTAATGCGTCTCGGTTTTTATTTCGTGCTGTTTTGTAAAAAGTATTCTGTTGCGTGTGTTTTAAACATGCATTCCTAATTTGAAAGATTGTTTTTATATATATAAATTGTTTGGATTTAATCTAAAATTTGCAGTTTTAAGAAGGGGTTTTTATTTGCGAAGGTGACAAAGACGGTCAAGAAGGCCCATATTAAGCGGGGATGGCATCTTTTAGAAAAATTAGATAAATGTAACGTGAATGCAGTGGTCTACACGAGAATTGGCCAATATTTAAAATTCATTGAAAAAAGTATCGTTTGTGAAGAAACAAAATGACTTAAATCCAATTTAACCTGGCATCAAAATGAGAGCTATGTCATACAAAGAATGTGAAACATACGTAAAATGTTAACCAAAGAGTTTTTGAAAAGTATAAAATGTTGTAATTACGCGTTTTTGAAAAGTGTCAAAATTTTCTTGTCACATGTTTTTGAAAATGTAAAATTTTCTATTTACATGTTTTTGAAAAGTGTAAAATATTCGAACTAAGCGTTTTTGAAAAGCGTAGAATGTTTTATTTAAATGCTTTTAAGACATATTTCAATATTTTTGTAGATAGGAGATATTGTTTTTAGCAACAAAGGGATATGGATAAGTTTGGTTCTTCACAGAGGGCATTTAGGTTATCCCCTGTAAATTTAATAAAAATATACGTTCAAAATTTTGAAAAGTTTATGCGTACTTACATTGTTGTCAAAATATGAATAATTATACCTTTACGTGTGGTATTTAGTTTTAGTATGTATGAATATCTGTAATGCAAAACTAACTTTACCGCGGATAGTAATTACTAATTATATTGTCAGCTCTTTGTTTTTGTTATGGCCACTATTTAATGTAATAAAATAAATTGCTTAGATTTTGTTAAAATTGGCACATGATAAAATATATTTTAGTCGTTAGAAAACGGCTCAAATACTAGGATACTGGGAAAGACGTATGCGAAAACACAAAGGATTAATTGCGGGAATTTCGTGTTGAAAGCTATTTTGAACTATGGTTAAAATTTAATTATTGTTCTAATAGTAATAATAGTGCGCATAACCACAAAACATCATAATAATAATTATATATTCAAATTAATCATTCAAATTATTCTTGAATTTTGAGTTTCATTTATATACAAATTACGGCTTATATTGAAAGGGCAAGGTCAACAGGGAATGTTTAGAACCTTAAATATGAATTGAGCTGCTATAGAATTTTTATTCTTTCTGACTTGGTCTAAAACAGCGTGGTTTAAAGAAACATTTTCGAATTCTGAAAATACGCTAATATTATTCATTTCAAAATTTAAAAGAATTTTTGTAAAAACAAAAATATTCAAAATGATAATAATAAGCTACGTTTTAAAATTAAATGCATTTAACAAAAATAATTTTAATTTAAATAATAAATTTTAATAATTTTAAATAATTTAAACTAATGTTTAACTTTGTTTTTGTTATCATTGTTCTGATCAGTCAGTAAAGAAAAAATCAGTTGAATTTTTTAAAAGTCAATGCTACCCATACAGACAGACGTCAATTTATTACTACCAAACAGAAAGTTTAAGTGGTTGAGATGATTAAACAGATCTATTAAAATTCATAGCGGGATAATAAAATTTTCCTAATTTACTTACTCTGAATAATTTCTTATCTGATTCGAATTCTTTGTGCTCATAATGCCCGACATACTTTTGCATTCAATATTTACGTGTAGTAGAATTCCCTTCCTGCTAGTGACAATAGCTGTGATTGGAGTGAGCCCTAAGCAAAAAGTTGTAGTAGACGTCGAAACCAGAGCAAGTCCACTCACAATTGATAAAGGGGACGTGCAGCTTTTATCCCCAATTATGGGGCAGGATGGCATTAAAGTTACTATAAAAACAGTAAGCGGGAAGGTGAACGGATACTATTCATATGTAACAACAGGAAAACCCCCAGACGCTTCAAGGAACGATGGTATTTTGAACGAAGGCATCACAATCATCCCACAGAGTTCCTGCACCCCCGTATGCTTAAACCTTATTAGTTAATCATAATTATTGTTACTATTAAACATACTTACAATTTAAATAAACGATACTGTACTCAATCTCAACTTTATTTAGTATTTTTGGCAATTTTTTTAAACTATTTAATACGGACAAAAATGTTAAAACAATTACCATTACGAAATTGTAGCGGAATCATGGCCTTAGTAATTAATTCCGTGTTTTTGTGTGTTGTGTTTGTGTTGATATGCACATGTTTACGTTGCAGAACCAAAACGACCCATATCCAATGTATGCTAGGAATAAAATGAGCTTTGTCAAAAAAACCCAGATAAATAAGATACATGCTTACAATGCTAATCACGAGCTTCTAAAACGTGCAAAATGTCCTACTTACTTGTTTTTTTAAAAGTGTAAAATGTTCTATTTACATTTTTTTTAATTGTGCAAATCATTCAATTTACACGTTTTGGAAAGGCGTGAAACGTTCTACATATTTACATGTTTCTGAATAGTGCAAAGCATTTTATTTACATGTTTTTAAAAGGTGCGAAATATTCTATCTACATGTTTTTGAAAAGTGCAAAAACATCTTTTCACACGTTTTTGAAAAGGTGCAAAATGTTCTAATTCCTTGTTTTTGAAAAATACAAAAGGTTCTATGTACATGTTTTTATAAACATGTTATTTTAATGTTTTGTTTAGATAGTGCATTTTGATTTAAACTAAAAATGGATATGTGTCAATTTAGTTCTTCACAGACGATATGTCTTTTTCTGCCTTTTTTACACAGCAAACAAAAATATCCTTGGCAATCTATGGCGTACATAGTCCATATAGCAGGGTCCAATATGAAAACGAACCTGCCAAATTGGTAAGCTCGCTTTTGTGATACTACATTGTTGTTATTTAAATATATATTTTAAATTGTTTTCCACAGTGATTATTGGTAAACATTATTATGAGAATTTAAAAAAGGTTACCCGGGATTTAATTGTTAGATTTATTTATCTAGTCCAAGCCACCTGCATGTGTTACAACTACAACTACGACAGCAACTACAACAAGAGCTACAACTACAACTACAACAACAACGAGTACGACTACGATTAAACCAATAACCACTACCACTACCACTATTTTGCCTTCCAAGAAGCCAGCAACTACCACGAGAAGCCCTATTATCTCAATCCCCGCCACTCAGTCATCCGATTCCGGTACAGATCTCACCGTTACCCCCTCAGCCCCAATCACCACCGACATAAAACCTGTTTCAGGCTTTGGAGTAGAAGTTGAGAAAGGCCAAGGGGCCGACTACGATTCTGCTGGAGAGGGCGGAAAATCTTGTAGGATAAAAAAACCTGTTGTGTGTCTTACGTTATTATGGACCACTTATTATTTATAATAACTATTATGTTTGACTTTTTGTCAGTTGAATTTTTAGATGCGGGGATTAAAACTAATAAATACGCTTTGACTTGATTAAAATTATTGTAATAGTAATTTAGCTTGTAAAATATTTAAACGGAGTTTTAACTTAATTTGCTGTGGTAATCGTTTATTTGACAGTGTTGTGCCACAAACATTGAAGATTTGCTAATAATTTATTTTTTATGATTTTTGTTGTAATATTTTCCATTAAATTGTCTGCTATTGATGTAAAATAATTTTTAATATTCTTGTCCTAAATTTATTTTTAAAAAAATAATGTAATGTAATATTGGGTTTCAAAAACAATTTATAATCCGACATTTGACACTATATACTGAACTGATCAGTTCAACAATGCAAGAAAATGTGCAGCTTCAAATTTTTTCCTTCTTTATTTCTGTATGCTAGAATAGCCCTTTTAATAGTGACAGTAGCCCTTGGAATGAACCAAGTTCCCAGTGTAGCTGCTTTAAAAATAAAAGCAAACCCAATTACGTATACCTTGCTAAACGGCAAGGTTGAACTTTTTCATTTTACTATGAATGACGAAGGAGTCGACACAAATTTAAAAACAGTTGGTGGGAAAGTAGAAGGATACTATTCATACTTTAGTAACGTGCCAAACGCCAAGAGCCATGAAGGTATTGTAAACGAAGGCGTTACAAAAGTCCCACAGATATCATGCAACCCTGTAAGTTTATGCAATTATTTGGATTTGTAACGTTCTAGTTAAATAACTTATCCAATTATGTAATTAGTGACAGGAGGAAAAATTTACTTTGGTATAATAACTGTCGTAAAATAAATATTTCATAAGAGGTTTTATTGTTACGTTTTTTTTTGTCCTTTCTACGTTTTTCATTAAGCACACCATACTTTATGTTGCAATTTATGGAATCGCGAATCCTTCTAGCAAGTTTCAATATGATGAATTACCTGGCAATAACGTAAGCAAGCGTTGTGATTTGAACTTTAGAATTATTTCACATTATTGTATATTATTAAAATAGTTAAATGCTAAGAATACAATTAAAATGAAGGTTTAATAATTTATAGTTCTAAACCTCTACAGTATGTTATTTGTTTTTCTAGCCCAGACCTGCTCCTTGTGCGAACTCAACAACTACGACCACGACCACTCAAGCGGCAATCACGACCACCACCACCACCACCCATCCGGCAATCACGACCACAACTAAAGCGCCAATCACGACTACAACTAACCCTGGCACTGCAACAGCTACCAAGTCGACAATCACTGTTCCAACACTGGCAAACAACACTACAACTCTAACTAATACCCCTATACAGACAACACCAAATTTTGGAATAGAACGAGGGAAAAACATCACTGATAGTGTTAGTGACGACTTTGCAAAGTCTAAATGGAAGATACTTACAAGTTTCTGTCATTTAATGTTAGCTATAAATAACTATTGACTTGTTTTTTTATTTTGTCCGTATTTCTAAAAGGTACAGCTATCGTACTATATAAAATAAAAAATAACTAAAAACTCACAACTGTCATTTGTGGACACTGCCATTAAAAGGGTCATGATTTTAGGGAAGTCATTTATATACTATTTGAATAAATAAGTGAAAATTTAAATAACGTCATTTATTGACCCTGCCAATAAAAATGTAGTGATTTGGGCAACTTTATTTATGGAAGATCCTGATGAAATATTTGTTATGTGGGTGACGTCATTTGCGGACGCTGACGGCAAAAAAAAAAATTTGGGCGAAGTCATTCATGGACGATCCCAATTAAACAATATTTCAAGCATCTTTACAGTGTGACTACGCCGGATTTTTTATACACACCCTCCACCCCTTCGACCCCCTATTATCGTATATATGCGTACATATTTGGTTTGTCGTTCAACCGGTTTAACGTTTAACGCTAAGTGTTCTTCTGTTTAAGTTTTTGTCACCCACCCTCCTACTTCCCCCTTACCTACATATTTATGCATCATAATCATAACGTGGACGTGCAGCTGGAGTATTATAATGCCTCTTTATCGTGTATATGGGTATTTAGAAGTCGTCTTTGTGCTTTTTAGAATTTTCTATTTTACTTTATCAAGCTAGCTCACCTAACTAATCTTCTTCCCCTCCCCCACCCCTTTGACCCGGGTTTTAAACGTCACCTGTTATTGCAGCTGACATAGTACAATTACTTTTACAATGTGTAATACTACTACAGCTAGTGATGACGTAAAATCTTGTATGACAAAAAAAAACTGTTTTGTGTCTGGCGTTATTATGGACCTTTTATTATTTATAATATCTATTGTTTGACTTTTTGTCAGTTGAAGGTTCGGATACGGTGGTTAAAACAAATAAATACGCTTTGACTTGATTAATTTATTGTATTGTTATTTTAGCTTGTAAAATATTTAAACTGAGTTTTAGCTTAATTTGCTGTGGTGATTGTTATTTTGATGTATGTGCTAAACACAATTTAAGATTTGCTACTACATTGTTGTATTTGATTTTTCTTGTAATATTTTCTTTAAATTTTATTGCTATTGCTGTTATCTATTATAATATTCTAATTACAAATTATTTAAAAAAAAATATTGTAATGTAGTATTGATTTTTTTCTAATCCAATTCGACACTCGACTGAACTGGTCAGTTACACAATGCAAGAAAATGTACAGCTTCATGTCCTTCTTTCCTGTTTTATTTCGGTATGCTAGAATAGTCATTTTAATAGTGACGGTTGCCCTTAAA
>JAQFZE010003078.1:0-13222 GCA_034695245.1 Dicyrtomina saundersi | reverse complement strand
ACGGCCAACAGACGGACGGACGGACGGACGGACGGATATGACCATTTTATAAGATGCTTAAGCTCAGCATCTAAAAAGGCGCTTGCTCAGGACGCGGCAGTTTAAATTTGGGACCACATTGTCCCTATTCCGTCGTAACTTTAATTTTGCTTAGCAAAGTTAAATACATCATGGCCTGAGCACATAATGCAAATCAATATTTTTTTAAGGAATTAATTTTTAATTCCAAAAAGACTAAACGAATGAAATTTTTTGAGCAAACAGGAGACAAATAATTTAATTGACGACAACATATTTTTAATCTGTGTAAACAAACTACTTGTAATATTTCCACGAGCAGAAAAATAGAAACCTATTAAATTGATTTAGCCCGAGTGTTTAGTTTTCCCTAATTTCCTTAATATATCACTTATTGTTAGTAATAAGAGAAACATAGTTTATATTTAAGCGCTTGCGGAAATATTAAGTTGCGTATGGTAATTTGCTCCTACATGTTTTACGTAATTACCAAAACTCAGAGTTTAAAATTTCTTGAGAGATACAGAAAGGAATTAACTTTAAGTTTCTACAAAATATAAGTGCTGAGAACCGAAATTATTTTTGTTCTAATTGTAAGCTCTTTGCTCTTTTTCCTCAAATGTAGGTAATATCCAAACCCAAACTGATAACTTTAAAATCTTCACACTGTTTCAACACTTTATCGTTAGTTGGGAACGTTTTCAGGTGTAACTATATATTTTTCGTAATTCTATGTAGCCAAGGAGTAATAAAAAAAATAATGAAGCCTATTAACACGTGTTTGAATCAAAATTATGCCATTAATTCTATGACTTATAGGAGCTTCCGCGCCGGAAAAGAAGCAAATCTGCATATTTCAAAAAATGTCTAATAGCAATTCCGACTCTTTTCAAGAATATCTAGCAACAAAATCGCATCTTTCAAACTTTGGCTGGTAACTGTGGGCAAATGGGGCATTTTGCTGTCAAAAAAACTATTTCAGGTTTGTGGGTCATTTGGGTGGGTCAATCGACTGTACATACTGTCCATATTGGAATGATGCACGTCTGTCTGACTGTCTGTCTGTCCGTCGGTCGTACGCTACAGGACTCATTTTTGACCCGATAAAACTCAAACCACTTTTAATCGCCCACAAATGCGAGCGTGAAGTGCTGTATAGTTTTTCATCAATATTGTAATTAAAGTTTGTCCGCAATTAGCAGTTGAATGAACAAAGAATTAAAATCTCGGTATTGGCATAAAAAAAAAATCCGGCGCTTCGCTCCAGGTTTGTAAACCGGGGGCCCAAAGTAGATTCTGAGCTTACATTGCAATTTAGCCTAACAAAAGAGTAGAACCCTATTGTGTCAACGCTCAAATAACGACAGTGAACTCACCTTCAACCTCTTCTACTTGAATTTCTCATTTTATTGAATGAGTGGTCGCAAGAACAGTTTTATTATTTTGGCCGGACGGACAGGAGCTAGTAAGAGTTTTGATGATACCAGTGGTCTAGGTATGACTGACGAGTTTACGAATTGGCTTCACAACGGTTATGGATAGGGAAACAAGGTGCCGGTGCGAATTCTGATATAACTGCTTGTTACACGTCGTCTGAATACCGGTGGTATAGAAACGAGTTGTACGGGTACAACCGTTACGGGTAAGAGTGGTAAGGTTACAAGAAGTACTTGTACGAGTAGTAATTGTACGTATCGTACGAATGCTAGTCGTATTTGAACGACTTGTGTCGGTTTAAATGAACTAAGGGCTATTTGTGCAAGCACAAAAGTGGTCTCGGTAAATAGTGGGCTAGACTTGGTTAAAGAATCGCCGATATAAAATGTGCCAGCCAGAGTAGTTCCTGTACGAGTGGCATCAATACGAAATGCGAAAGGTGCTGGTGCGAGAAGTAGCAGAATAAAAACTGGAGACTAGTAACATTCGACGTTAATGACATCAGTAATTGAAATGGTAACATTAATACTCAAAATGATGATATATTTGAATGACGCCATTTATGAACGACCCCTAATCATGTATAACACATATACGTATGTGCAGAAATTTTCCCCCGAGCCCTAACATTCAACAACTTGTATGTGGTAGTTCACAAGTTCACTATCGTGTAAAGGTCTCTAGAAAACTCTGGGAAAATAATGCAAAATGTTGTTATCTATGTGACTATTGGTTTCAAGTAGTTTTTGATGATTTTCCTACTGAATACTACGTAAATTTCAATGTTCCGCAGTCTATAAATCTGCGTAAAGCGTAATTTTATTTGCCTTGATTGCTTATCTGATTGGTAAGAAAATGAATGTTTTCAAATGCGCTTCGGTTAACAATTTATTTAATCAGTCTGCATCGCCAAGAGCTCGAAGCAGCTTAACCGTCATAAAATTCGATAGTTGCATTCGTATTTCTGAATATTTAGCAGGAATTGCAAAGGATTTAGAAATAGATTAAACAGCCACATGTCCAAATAGTTTTTATTCATTAAACAGAAAACTTTACATATATTTTTTATATTTATTATAATATATTTTAGCTACGTTTTTTTATACTTTTTGTCTTCCTTACAACTAGGCATTTGAACACGATGCCAGTATATTACTATTGTATAGAGAAGTATTCATCATATTGAGAAATATTATAGTCAAATTATATGATTTTAGAATTTTATTACATCGATCAGCCGTATTTGTAATATATAGCTTGACAAACCGACATTCTCACTAATGAAAGGACACTAATAACCCAGCAGTGTTTCGGGTAATGAAATCCAAAAACAGAGGCGTGGACTCTCGTTCCATTGTGCGAAACTCTCCCTGTCTCACCCCAACATCTCTCACCGACTCAAAAGTCAACCGAAAAAAATGGTGCTGTTTACGAGTCATACTCGGGCACTGCTCACTCAACAGAATCATTCCTAATTTAAGTGCTTTAATATTTTCAGGGATTTTGAACGCCTTGTCATACAGGGAGACGTAGGCTGTCACTGCAATAAATGGTGTCAAACAAGCAAAAAGACTTGTGACTAAATCAACCGTTGGGAATTTGATGAAATAAACTAAACCAATAATGGACGATGATATATATAGATTTTTGAAGAAAAAAATTATGTAGGCAGTGCTCATGTTAAAATAGCTAATTGACAGTTCTATCTCTCTGCATTCCTTGTATATGCCATACAGTTTCAGTTTTGATGGAAATGAAGCCACAGATTTGTTTTTGAGACTAGCAGCAGAGTAGGAATCAACCACCTGAATTAAAGTATGAATTCGGGAATCTACTTTCATTAGATAGAGTATTTGAACAAGGAATTCAAACGTTGCTGTGGCCACCCAAAAAAGTATAATACAAAATTCCAGTAGAAACAGAACAGAAAATGTCAGAGCATTTTTGTGATTTTCTTCCAGTGCAGAGTAAAGGAGAAAATTGAGTAAGGGGTCATACAAGAAAAGGACAAGAGGCAAAAATGCATCCAGCAGAACGACAAATGGGATCCAGAGGGCAATGAGCTCCATCAAACTAAATTCACGAACAGACTTTCGAACCAAATGCTGATATTCTAAATTAAAATACATTTAAAACTTTAAATACATCATTTAGTTTTATACACAATAATTACATATGTTTGTAGAACCGTTACATAGAAGTGAAGTAACATAAATTACCGAGATGATGTTCGAATAGTTGATTAAAAATCCCAACATTGACTTCTGCCCAACTAACAAACGTTGAGTGGGCTATAAAACAAGCGATGTCAAATGCCAAAACCAAAATAAAATGAATGGGAAAGTGACGAAGGACGAAATACTTTGGGAAGACTAACGACTGAAGAAATCTGGCATTCTCATTCATGTAACATAATCCTGAAATTGAAACAGCGAAATACAAGCCCCATATAGTCCGTTGGAGTTTTGAGGTTTTTCTCTTTATTTTTCCGGATTTTAAATCAACATCCAAAGGATAAATGTTTAGTTGTGAAAAGAATTTTAACAATTTGAGAGTTGTTCCAAATTCTTCCTTTGTCAGCATTTTGCTAATTAACTTTTTAGAGAAATTGTAAAATTTTGTTTTTAAATTATGTTATGGATTGTTTGTGTATAATGCCAGAAATTCTATTCACTCTGATTCAGGATATACTGAATCAGAATCAGCCAGTTACGCCGAACCCAACGGCCCAACCCCAAGTGAAAAATTAGGTCCTTCTTCTACTCACCATTCAGTTCCAATAGTTTGAGTGAATAGTTATAATTAGCATGAGCTCTAAAATCGTGATTGCGAAAACAGGAAACTATTACATATTGTTTTTATCTCTGTTTGCAAACAAGTTTTGTCTTGCCTCTGTATTAGCTATGTAAAGTCTAGGAAGGGAGTCCCACTAGTTAGTAGATGAAATTAAAAACTTTTATGTGTCTTTTAAAATACCTTATTTAGTAATTATGCTAAAGGTCTACAATTATTAATTTGCAGCGTAATTGGGTCAGTTAGGTAAAGTTAGGTGTTTTATCGATACCTTTAATTATGTTACGAACCCAAAGTTGAAAAACAACTTTGCGGGTTTCATTAGAAATAGAGGAAGGAATTAACTTAATTAAGGTAGGCAATTTGAGCATTGAGAACAGAAAGTAGTGGTTAATGTTTAATTTACGCTCTATTACCGAGTATGAAATAATGATTGACTTAGAGTAATAATTTTGTGGTGTGGAAGTTCAATTGTTTTTCAAGCTATAAACTGTTTAAAAATCTAAAAACCGATTTCCTTAATAATTATGTTTTGAAACCTTTGAGAATAAATTTTCAACTCCACGGAATACCACTGTACAACTACCACTATTGTTTATGAAATATTGTTGCCTAACGAAAATTTTTTAAACTACAAGCAGGAAATGTGGGAATCTATATACTGAATTGTTTCAATTCTTGATGTTTCCCTATAATTTTATGGGCTAATTAATTTTTCTCCCTAGGGCATTGTAGAGGAGGAAATTGAGTAAGAGGTCATACAAAAAAAATCAGATTTGTCCACCAGGGGCCCGAAGTAGATGCTGAGCTAACAGCGCAATTTTACTTTAATAAAAGAGTAGAACCCTATATACATATTGTTCAACAATAGGATCAACGCTCAAATTGAGACTGCGCCTTACTCACCATCCACCTCAACTCCTTAAATTTATCATTTTATTAAATGTACGGTCCCACGTAAAGTTTTATTATTTCGGCATGACGGACGGCAGGTTGTAAAATGTTTGCCGGTGGTACAAGTGGTGTGGGTATGACTGAAGATGGTACAATTAAGCTTCAAAACCTTGGATTTCGAAAAAGAGGTACCGGTGCAATCGCACAACAATGCTTGGCACGCGTGCGCTGGATACCAGTGGTACAGATACGAGTGGCACGGGTGCGAATTGTAAGAATACGTATGGTACGATAACGTGTCGTTTCGGAACGATTTGTTACAGTTTCAATTGCATGACTGCTATAAGTGCAAGAACGAAAGGTTCCGGTAAATAGTGGAATAGGTACGAGCATATTTGCCAAGAGTGGTGCCGCTGCAAAATATGCCGGCCGCAGTAGTACTATTACGACTAGTGCGTTGGAAAAAATTTTAAGTTGTAAAGGGGTTACATAAAACTATGTATGATATTTGAAGTACTTCAATTATGGGCAATCCCCATCTATATCCTATTAACGTATGTGTATGACATGTAATTAATATATGTTGGAAAAAATTAAAAGTTGGAAATAGGGGTACTTAAAGCTATGATATATGAAGGATGTCATAATATATGGACGATCCCTAAATATCAAAGTCCTCTATGCGCATGTGTATGACATAAAGCTAAAATATGTTGAAAAAAGTTTATTGGGGGTATGCACATATGAGCTGGGGTAGTAAATCCCGGTGCACCTTAACGTCAACCCAAACTTGACGTTCCTCTGTGTAAATAAGAGGAATTGGCTGGCTATTCCTAGGTCGATTTGAAGACGTGGTTGAAAGGTTGATGGTAGTGCTGTAGTCGATTTTTGGGTATGTGGAGCTGGCCGGATAATGGAGACAACCGGGTTTGATGCGGTTTAAGAAGATTGAGACCGGATCTGATGCGGTTGAGACGGAACTTCAGAGGGTTGAGACCGGATTCAATAGACTTGAGATCGGATTAGAGAGACTGAAAACCAGGTTCAATAGACTTGAGACCGGGTTAGTGAGGCTGGAGACCAGGTCCAATAGACTTGAGACCGGGTTAAGGCTGGGACCAGATTAGAGCTAGGACCAGAATTGAGGTTTGGACCAGATTAGAGCTGAGACCCAATTTGAGGCTAGAGACCACTTCGAGGCTTGAGACCCGATTTGAGGCTTGAGGCTGGGACCAGGGTTGAGGCTGGGACCAGAATTAGAACTGGGACCAGATTAGAGCTGGGACCAGATTTCAGGTTGGGGACCCGATTTAAGGTTGATACCAGATGAGAGGAGACCGGATTTCAGGTTGGGACCCGATTAGAGGTTGAGACCATTGACCAAATTGGTTGGAGCAACGACCAAAAAATGGGTCTGATGATGGGCAGACCATAGACCAAGTAAGTTGAAGCGCAGGCTGGAAAACGGGTCAGATGATAGGAAGACTAGACCGAGATTGCGGTTGGAAGCTGTATACGAGGTCTGGACTAGAGGTGCAAAAAGCGGTATTCCGGGTCCAATGTGATGATGGGACGAGGAAGCGGAATCCATTTGATGCTGCTTAGACCGGTTCTGAGCTGATCTGATTCGATGAAGCGGTACTTGCTGGGCCGGGTCCAATAGATCGGGTAACAGAGTCTGATACTGGGCAGACAAGGCGGTTCTGACCCAAGGAAACGAATCTGAGAGGGGTTTCGACCTGGTGAAGCGGATCTAAGAGCGGTCCAGACGGATGGAAACGGATCTGAGAGCGGTTCAGACCGCTGGAAACGGATCTGAGAGCGGTTCAGACCGGTTGAAACTGATCTGAGAGCGGTTCAGACCGGAGGAGGACTTAAGGATGGACAGCAACCGAAACTGAGATGATCAAGAGTGCAATGCGTGACTGCATGCAGGGTAGTAGAAAACAGCACTATCAGCCTTTATTGTGGTAAATGATGCATTGAAGACCTGAAGCGTGATGCACTTATTTGATATGTCGTGAACCGGGTAAAGTGAGACAATTAAGGTGTGGCAATGGTTGTTATAGGAATAAATTGCCAGTTTTTGATCTCTTGAGTGTGTGAATTTGGTAATAATTACCAATTTACCGTATATTCTATAATAATGCGCGGGTCTGTAATAGTACGCGGGTCTGTAATAGTGCGCGGGTCTGAGAGGTCTCAGTTTGAATAATACGCGGGTCTATTTAACACAATATTAAATGGTAGTACGCGGGTCTGTAATAGTACGCGGGTCTGAGAGGTCCAAATTTGAATAGTACGCGGGGCGTACTATTATAGAATATACGGTACTTTAATTATTATTAACACATTTAATTACACACAATTACACTTAATAACAAATACGTGAAATTTTGGATTTGATACACCAATTACGACAAGTCAGAAAATGTCTGACTTGGAACTTATTTTGAGGAAAAAATGGAACTTGGTCAGAGCTTAGAGCGGGCACGTCCTTTCACTTGGGTGGTTGTTAGTCGTCTCAGAGCAATGCTAAAGGGACTGACTGCTATCGCTCGCTTTTTTGGTTGAGCCGATTTTATCCATCGGCAGCCTTTTTCTGCTTCAATATCCCAAATAATGCAAAGCAGGGGTTTGATACATTGAAGCAGAGAGGTATTCAGTACTCTGTATTATAGTCTGTTTGATAAAGTCGTTAATGCCTCTGGGTTTGAGTCATTTTTACATAACGACTCGAGTACTTAAATTAATGGAAAATTCCTGCCTAAACAGGACAGTTGCGACTGTACAAAAGTTTTAAAGTTGTGAAGGCGGTACCTAAAACTATGATATATGAAAGACGTCATTTTTGGACAACTACGCTACAGTTGGAAATGTGGGATTTTAAAACAAGAAGTAATAATAATTATTATTATTATTATGTGTGTATTTATACAGCCGTATAAGCACCTATTGGGTATGGCCAACTGTGAGTTAATACAACTTTTACTTTCGGATGGTCGGAGCACCGTAAGCAGATTTAATATCTGCTACAGTAATCCTCATCCAGTAATCTACACTTGTAGTATTTGGTATTCGTTGCGTGTTACGGCAGACCAGTTGGCAAGACATATTTAGGCTGGTTTACACCAGACAGTAATTGCCTATATTTCCCTTTCGGAGGAAAAGCTCAACAGAGTATCCTATAGAACCGAAAGGACTTTCTCACGGTCCCCACGACTCCAATACGCTCTGCCAAGCCAACCCAACCCATCAGCGAGCAACTTCTATCAAATGTCATCAGATGGCGACGCTTGTAGTATACTTAGGAGAGAAGTGCTTCGAGAAGAATCTTGAGTTTATACATTTGAATTTGAATGTACGAGAGTCAGGCAAAGTAGGTACCTACTATTAAGCAGTACTGAAACTCCGTCTTTGGTAGATAATCACCACGGATTTTTTCAGCCTGCACCCAACTCCCTTAAACTCTCACTCCCACCCCAGCTCAACTCCCCACCGACATACCAAGCTCTATCACCGATACCGACTCCAATCCAGAGCGCCACCGACTCCCCCGACTCAGCAGCTCAGTAGTTAAACCACTGGGCCGCCGAGCCGGGTTACAAGAAGTAATGAATGTGTAAGCTTTATTAAAACTAGTTTAGAGTAATGACTGACTTCGCTCGTGTAATTTCGGAACTTAAATTAAACACTTTTTAAAGCTTTGAACTATGTTAACAAGTGTATATCTATGTTTTTATTTAAACTGTTCAACTCAAGAGTATATCAGTTTGTAGATGACTAATGACAGGTTTACAGGTTGAGGTAAAAGATAGCATTGAAGTAGTTCAATTAATTATACGGCATATAAGTAAACAAGTATGTTTTTATTTGAATTGATTTAGCTATATATTTCAGTGCCAGATTACACAGAACAACTACAAGTGAAAACTTAAACGCTTTTTTAACTATAAATATTAGGATTTTGAAAAACTCGAAAATTTGCATTATTATTAAAAAAATTACAAAAATGTATATTTGAGGCCCAATTTGTACACCCTTTTTTTCAAAAAAATGCAAATTTTCAAATTTTTCAAAATCTTAAAATTTCTATATAGAATACAGACTGAGGATCACAAAAAATCAAATTTCATCAAAATCGAATAAGAACTGTAGAAGTTGTAGGGCGGCAAAGTTTTAAAAGTTTGAATTTTTTTAAACTTTGGCAGGCCGCTGTGACCAAACAACGCAAAATGCACTCGAGTTACTTTAGATCTGTGCTATTTAAAAGTAGCCCGATTTTTTGAAATCGGTCTTTGTGAAATCTGGGTGTTGCATGTCGCGTCAATCCCTTGTAAGTAAGTAACAGAATTAAAGTGTGCCAAGTGCTTCTTCAATCAGCTCTATAATAAACAGCTTAACAAACTGACAATAATGTGTCTAGCGCAGGGAAAGTAACAACCCAGCCACATTTCGAGTTATAAAATCCATAAACAGAGGCGTGGACTCCCGTTCCATGGTTCGAAACTCTCCCTGTCTCACCCCAACATCTCTCACCGACTCAAAGATCAACCGAAAATAATGGTGCTGTTTACGAGTCATACTCGGGCACTGCCCACTCAACAGAATCATTCCCAATTTAAGTGCTTTGATATTTTCAGGGATTTTGAATGCCTTGTCATACAGAGAGACGTAGGCTGTCACTGCAATAAATGGTGTCAAACAAACAAAGAGACTTGTGACTAAATCAACCGTTGGGAATTTGATGACATAAACTAAACCAATAATCGGCATTGAGATGAATACATTTTGAAGAAAAAAATAATGTAGGCAGTGCTCATGTTAAAATAGCTAATTGACAATTCTATCTCTCTGCATTCCTTGTATATGCCATACAGTTTCAGTTTTGATGGGAACGAAGCCACAGGTTTATTTTTGATACAAGCAGAGTAGGAATTGACCCTCTGAAATAAAATTTGAATTCGGGAATCTACGTTCATTAGGTAGAGTATTTGAACAAGGAATTCAAACGTTGCTGTGGCCACCCAAAAAAGTATAATACAAAATTCCACTAAAAACAGAACGGAAAACGTTACAGCATTTTTGTGATTTTCTTCAAGTGCGGAGTAGAGGAGGAAATTCAGCGACGGGTCATACAAGAAAAGGACAAGAGGCAAAAACGCATCCAGCAGAATGACAAATGGGGAGTAGAGGACAATTAGCTCCATCAAACTGAATTCCCGAACAGACTTTCGCACCAAATGTTGAAATTCTAAATCAAAATACATTTAAAACTTTAATATGAATATGCGTAAAACCTTTAAATATGTAATTTATTTCTGTACATACTAAATTACATGTTCGTAGAACCGTTATAGGAGTGAAGTAATAGAAGTTACCGAGCGGATGATGTTCGAATAGTTGATTAAAAATCCCAACATTAACTTCCGGCCAGGTAACAAACGTTGAGTGGGTTATGAAACAAACGACGTTAAATGCCAGTACCAAAATAAAGTGAATGGGAAAGTGACGAAGGACGAAATACTTTGGGAAGAGCAAAGACTGAAGAAATCTGGCGTTCATGTAACATAATCCAGAAATCGAAACAGCAAAATAAAAGCCCCATGCAGTCCTTTGAAGTATAGAGGTTTTTCTCTGTATTTTTCCGGATTGCAAATCAACGTCGAAAGGATAAATGTTTAGTTGTGAAAAGAAATTTAACAATTTTAGAGTTGTTCCAAATTCTTCTTTTGTCAGCATTTTGCTAACTGGCTTTTTAGGGGAGCTTCATGTAAAACACTTTTTTTAAATTAAGCTTTAGATTTTTTGTGTCATAACAGGAATGCTATTCAATTGAATCAGAATCAGTCAAATTACACCGACTACCTAACCCTAAGTGAACAGTTAGGTCCTTCTTCTATTCACTTTTCAATTCCAATTTCCAATAAAGTGCTGATAACATGAGCCTATTATCTTTTTATCTCTGTTTCCACACAATATTTGTCCTGCCTATGTATTAGCTATGTAGAGTCTATAGCAAGAGAGTCACACTATAGTTAGTAGATTAAATTAAAAACTAGATTGAAAACTCGTGTGTAATATTTGCTTTTTAAATTACCTTATTCAATTACTAAAGGTAATTACCTACTAAAGTTCTACAAATAATTATTTGCAGCGCGCAATTGGGTCAGTTAGGTAATTGGTTTTTTTCAATGCTTACGTAACAAACAATACGAACCCAAAATTGAAAAGCAACTTTGCGGATTTCATTAGAAATCAGAAATACAGGAATGAATTAACTTAAATAAGGCATGAAATTTGAGCTTTGAGAACAGAAAGTAGTGGTTAATGTTTAATGTAGGCTTCATTAACCAGTATGAAATAATGATTGACTTGGTTAGAGTAAATCGAATCGCCCATAATCATTTTTATAATATGAACCTAATTTCATAGTTGATTTCAAATTGACTATTTAAATTAATGCTATCCTTTGTTTTACAAAAATCATGGTTTTACCTTATATGAATAATGTGTTTTGTTCTTACTGTGTATTATTGCGGGAAGCCTAATAGTGCGCCAATAATAACTGTTCTGCGCCCTTTAATTTATTTGTGTAAAGTCAATAAACTCAACTCTAGTTAGCAGATTAAATTATGACGTGTGTGTAATATGCTCTTAAAAATACCCTATTAGGCGAAAATTGTAAACTACTTTTACAATAATTACTTCTCCCGAAATTGGGTAACTATTTTTGCGACGCTATTAAGTACACAAACTTCAAATGTAATTTTCTTGTTTAATTAGAGGTATATGAAGGAATTAACTTTAAACTACTCCACAGTTGGAAATGTGGGATTTTGAAACAAGAATTAATTAATGTGTAAGCTCTATTAACTAGTTTACAATAATGACTGACTTCGCTAATTTAATTGCGGAATTCAAATTAAATTGTTTTTAAAGCTTTGAACTGTTTTAATTGGTTCTTCAACTCACCATTTAATTCCAATGAATCTTTTGACCTCTAAAGCGATTGCGAAAACAGGAAACTATAATTTTCGATCTTTGCTTGGAAACAAAAAAATTTGTCCTATTCTGCCTATCGTGCCTACTTTAGCTATATCAAAAATAATAGAAATTAGTCACAAAATGCACTAATTTCTGAGATAAAAGACTTTGATACCGAGCAAATGTATATAATTGTCTTGATTTTATTAGTATTCATGCATATGTTAAGAAGCAGCCTTAACAATGACAAAATAAAAAATCCAAAAGTAATCTGATATCATTTAAGACAATTAAGACAAGTGGAATTTGAAAATTGGTGCAAACTTCCCCAAAAACGGCAAGGTGTTGTTCAATTTTTTGACGAGCAAACGGTAAGACCCTATTTTCTGGGATTTTAATCAAATACAGATAGTCAAATTAGGTATAGTTGGTATAGTCTAGGAATACCTAAACTTGATCCGCATATGGACGTTTACTATTTCAAAAAAAATTAAAATGCCTCTAAATTTAAAAAACTGATTTTTCTTATGACATTTAACATGAAAATTTTTGAAAAACACTTGTATGGATTTTTTTTTATTTGGCATCAAAATAAAAATATAGGTTATGTAATACTATTTCGTATCCCACATGCTTAAACATACTTGATATTATTTTGAATGCAAACGGTGCTATCTACAGCTCCTTTGCATCAGTTTGTAAAGCCATTTTAAAATTTGTTATTTTGTTTTACATTTTTGTTAAATAGTAAACGTCCATATGCGGATCAAGTTTAGGTATTCCTAGGCTAATACAGTAATGCTTAATTTTGACTAACTGCATTTCGTTAAAATCCCAGAGAATAGGGTCTTTTGCTCGTGAGTTCCTCTAATACCAATTAGTGGATTTAGTCAAAAAACGGTTTTTCTACTTTTGAATGGACAACCGCAATGTTGACTGTCTATATATATTTGCAGTCCACAGTGCATAAAGAATATACAGATTATTTAGCGAATCTCACACACACACAGGGGCATAGCCCAGTATTATAAGATAATGGAAAGAGTGAGAGAATGAGTGAGGATGAGGAGAGATGAGGAAGCATCCTCAAATA
>JAQFZE010003077.1:0-13224 GCA_034695245.1 Dicyrtomina saundersi | reverse complement strand
AATTTTCAGTCGTAAAATAATCCAAAAAATTAATATTTTAACCTGAATTGCACTCAATATTAAAACAAACTTTATATATTGCCTAATTATCAAACTAACGCTTCTTCATTAGTTATTTGAATATAAATAAATAAGAATAATTTGAATTACCACAGAGTGGTTCTAAAGGTTCAACGTGTTGTAAATTATGAAAGGATAAATACGTTCATTTAACATAATTAAAATATTTTGAATTTCCATTTACAATGAACGTTTGAAGCTGAATTAAATTTAACTTACCTGCTTCTTACGTATTATAATTTAGAGAATTTACTTCCCAGAAAAAACGTAATTTGGGAATAATTAAACAACCCGTAAATAATCACAATAGATGTACATTTAAAAACTTGTACACAATTACAGACCCGTCTACTATTCAAAGTTTGACCTGCCATCCCTTTCTACTATTACAGGAAACACGGAACCTCAAAATGTTTTGCATACATACGTTGTACATTCTACATTCTGTAATTACCTATAGGCTCCTTATTTACTATATCACGTTTATGTATTTTATCTTATCGTATAAGTGACTTTTTTCTCGTTTTCCACTGTAAACGCCGAAGAAATTATTATCTTATCTGGTTAATATATATATGACTATATGAGTGTACATAATTAGAAATTAGGCAAGCTGCTGGGGCTGGGGCTTAACGGTGCCGTGGAATCGATGAAGGCTCATTCAGTTCGCTGGATGGCTAACAAAAGGCTCGCCTGGTAATCCTGTATAGCTCGGTGCTAGTACGCTACAGGTCATTGAAGGGTGTGCAATCTGGTGCTCTCTAGTGACTTACGTTTACTGCAGTTGCCTAGAAAAAGCACTCACCACTGTGGGGCAGGGGGCGGGGATAGGTGAAAGGGTAATGACCGAGACAAAATTGGCGCGGTAGCCTTCCATCTGCTGACACACAGTGATAATAGCTGTGGTTGTATACATTTTTGGATAAATCGACCTAGTGAATATTTATTATTAAATAATTAGAAATCTATCTTTATCTAAATTTGATTATGCACAGGAAACTATTGTATGCATTACTCTGGACCTAAGGACTTTTGACTGCTGTGGCTCATAACTGTGGTGGGTACCCCCCCTATATGCACAGAATAAATAGAATTATTGATAGGTACTGTAAGGATACACAATAATCGATCCAAACATTTTTCCTGTCCCGTTCCTTTCAAGCATCACTCATCTTGTATCCTCTATACAAAACACATATGTGCTCCTTCATTCTCTTTACTCCTTGTCCACCACACTTTTTCCTGTTCTTTATCTGTGCATACAACGCACTGATTACTCATTTCCTATATTTACATTTCCACATTTCATGCATGCAAATATTATACTAATAATACAATCCCAGTATAGTTGATCTTTCTAATATTTGCATTTGCAATATTTGCACAATTGTTCTTATATATAAGTATTGCCTTTCCAATTTCCGCTTTAAAACTCCGCAACTCCTCTCTCAAATTGTCAGTGTGTCTGAGGCATTGGATTATATCATCACGTGTCACTATTCAGACTTTAGTCAGCTACTTAGGCCTCTCTTCGCACCACCGTTTGTATCTGTATTAACAGATACGCTCACCATTCGAACTTTCCATTTTATATACTCAATATACTTAAAGTATTTTCTCGCTCGCAAAACTCTCGTTTTTCTTAACACCATTTAGTAAAGTATAACGAAGCTTCACCATTTATTCCTGGTGGGAGCAAAACGTTCATATAGTATTGGTACGACCACGATAGTCATACACTTAGGCACGAGGCCACTTACATAGTGCTAGGTGCGGGCTTTCTCCTGCAAGTATCTCTCGCATTGCCCCGAGTTCTCAAAAAGTTAAAAATTTTGAAGCTACTTCACCGTTTTTCCAAAATAAATGTCCCTTTTCTGAAAATTACGAAACATTGTTCACGAAAAGTCACTCTTCATTGTTAACATTAAACACACGTTGTCAAATTATAAAAACACTCATCATACACACAAATAAATTTGTTACGTCGTATGCCTCCTAAAAAAGATTATGTTAAAGCAAGTCATTTTAGCGACCGCTTCCAATCACAAAAATCCAAATCCGGATCTCACTCATCTGGAACTGAATCTAAGAGTAAAAGCAAGACAGCCCAACCGAAGCAACAGAAACAAGATTCTGTGGCACCTTTACAATCATCTTTATCTCAAACTTCTAAGTCTCAACGAGGGACTATAATTAAGGTACAGACGTTTAAAATTCTTCTTCCTCCCACAGAGCCAGAATCCAAACCTGTAGATTCTAACAAACCACAATTATCCGAGACTACTGAAAAACCTGAAATACCATAAATATACAATACTTTTGAAATAACTGATGAATCTACTGACCCTGATTCTGAAAACCACGGACCCTTTAACGTTAAAGAACCGGCCTTAAAAAAACAAGTGAACCAAACCCTGATTTGTCTAACCCGACGTTAGAATTTAAAAAAACCCTACTTTTGACGACGAATCCTCTGACTGCTGAAAATTCCCAAAATACTGATACATCTAAAGATAAACTTGAACTTGAACCTATTTAACCAGACCCTTCTCTAATACTTCAAGAATTTTCTCCAACAATGTTTTTAATTCATCACACGATCTTGATGTGTTTCATGATGTAGACGATAACAAATATAATATTGAAATCCCAATACCACTAGAACAACCCGATTTTTCCAGATTTTTTGCAAACCTTCAAAACCCCAAATTAAAACTCAAAGTTAAAACAAAAGCAAACATGACGCTCATACGCATCGACCCTACGCTTATCTATAAAGCAGAACTTGCAAATATTTCCCTAAGTGAATATCGCAAAGCATTTGATACATACGCTAAATTGAATAGATGAGAAGACAAAGAAACCAACGAACGATTCTGGTTAAATCTAGCTGGCAATTGCTTTTCTTAAAAAATAAAAAATAAAAAAAAATGTTTGACGAAATTAAAAAAATAAAATGGCAAAACATTCAAAAAGAGTTTAAAGCTGCTATTAATTACAACTTGGACATTCCAATAAACTTAGTGCTATCACTACACGACTACAAAATCATACTGAGACACCACTTAATTTTTTCAACACCATGCAAAAACATTGTTAAAATACATCACATACTCTCTCAGAAAAAAGTATTGTTAATATCATCATTTTCAATATGAGCCCACAAACTAAAGGTCTTTCGGACGCTTTTAGTATCAAAACATACGATGATCTTTCTACAAGAATTTCCGAAGTCATATCATATTAGACTGTCAAACCGTTTCTTCCTAAATTTAAAACCCCAGCTGACACTTCAACACCAGTCATGATAAAACTTATGGATTCTATAAACAAACCTAATAATAGAGTTGAAAACTTAGCACGGAAACCTAACTTTACCAGCAATAGTTTCAAGCCACGTCAACAAGAACAGAGCATCTGTTTTTATTCCTAGAAACCTGGACATCTCATACGACAATGTCGCGCTTGACTTCAAAGCACTAAGAAGGTTAACGGTTTTGCATGTGGAATTCCTGGACATCATGTACAAAATTGCTTTTAACAAAATCGATCACAACAACAACCATCATCCCCCAGCCACAGTGTTCGATTTTCATATTCCCGCAACAATTGCAATCCAAACCGACAACAATATTCCCAAAGTCAACAAACTACATGGTTTCCGCGTTCTTGATCTCCTTTGTCTCATCCTTTAAACCGTCAAGGCAGAGATAAGGGGCAATCTCAACGCCAATCCTGAAGAATTCAAATTCTCATTCACGCATATTTCACCTGGTGGACCTATATTTATCAAAGGTATAGTAAACATCACTGTTTGTAATATAACAATTGATACTGGTTCCGGTACTTCTATTTTTCACCAAAAATTTGTAAAAAATACTACTGTCATTCCAAACACTACATTATCTATTAAAGGCATCACAAGAACTACCCTTCAAGATTCTGGTAAAGCCACTTTTTCAATTTAAATTGAAAACACCACATACGTACACGACTTTATTGTGATCTCAGAATCTTCATGTGATATTTTGATTGGAAAGGAATTTTTAAGTAAATATAAAATGAAACATTAAATTATTATTTCAATCATACGTTAACTTTTATTAATTCTGATGCAATTACATTCTACATACACCCACCGACAACTGTCGCCTCCATTAGCGTAAATATACCTCCCTCTACAGTTAAACCTACCACAGTCCAAAACTATCCCTCAGATAGTTGTCCTGATTACGATGAAGATACCTACGTATACGACTTTGATTCAGAAAATCTTTTGGAAGATGTCAAAACACTTTCTAATAATAAAGATACTAATAATATACCTACGGTATATACCCAAAAAGAATACATTAATCCCCCACGCTTTAAAAAATTTTTTAAAAGTAAATTTCCTGAATCTGTTGCCAATTATTTACTACTTGAACCTACTACTTGCTTTTACGCTAAAACTAGCCTCTTGTTACTTAGAATACTTATAAGATTATCAACAAATGCCTTAACAGTAACTAACCCGACTGCTCCCGATTAAACTCAAAGCAAATCAAAAGGTAGCTACAGCTCAATCTTGTTATGTACCTCCCAAACCAATTCCACTATACTTCACCCAAACTACGATAGCCACAACTATTAAAAAAACTGAACAAAAATTTAACATTAACGATAAACTTTTTGTTAATTAACAGCAAGAACTACAACAGTTACTTGAACGTTACTCTAATTTTTGTTCATAGTCAAAATGGGACTTTGAAAAATGACCTTTGCCAACTTAAATTAAGTGTTAATAATGCTAAACCAATTAAGCAACAACCTTATACTACAAGCCTCGCTGAACTGAAAATAATCCAAAATCAAGTTAACCATTTACTTAAACATGATTTAATTGAAAAGTCTAACAGCCCTTGGAGTAGCCCCGTACTTTGATTACAAAAGAAATATTCTTTATGGCAAATGTGCTGCAATTTTAGAAAAATTAACGAAGAAGTTGAAGACGATTTCTACCCTTTACTATCAGTCGCAACAATTATAGCAAGTCTAGCCAACAACGAATTTTTAACTACCCTTAATTTAACTAATTCCTACTGGCAACAACAAATACATCATAATTCCCGACATTTTTAAATCTTTGTCACTGGAGAATTTGACACCTCTGGCTGAAAATTTGTTTCTTTTTGAATTAAAGTAGCCTCTCCAGGCTTCCAACGCCTACTTGACACAGTACTTGCTAAAGAAAAAATTTAAATGTGCTCTACTTATATAGACGACATTGTTATTAAAGCTAAAACATTCCTTTAACATCAACGTCTTGAACAAATTTTAAAGAAATTGCAACAGTATAACTCAAAACTCAAACCATCAAAATGCCACTTCGCACAATTCAAAATGATAATACTTAAATAAATCCTCAACTGAGACGGAATCTCTCTAAACCTAGCAAAACTTGCAGCTATCACAGAAGGTTAAACTTCAAAAACTGTCAAAGATATACGCTCTTTTTTTGGCATTTGTAATTTATATAGACGCTAAGATAACGACACCTTTAATTCACAGCCCAAAGATAAATTTTTTTCTCATACTTGAGATATAGAAAAATCAAAGACGATTTCTAAAATAGCTTTTCCTAAAACTATACAGAAGCAATACAATTTAAGACGTTATCCTGCTGCTACAGAATTTTACAAAGCGTAAGTTTCTATTATTTCTACAACCGCGGACTTGAAATTCATTCTGCTCCTGTCCGTCATTACAGTTATACACCGCGAAAAACCACTTGTACATTTATTGGCAATTTATTTAGTATGTGCTGCGGTCTAGTAACTGGAAAACAATTTTTGTCAATGTACGCTTGACAACAACAAATTAAGGTGTTTCAAAATAATTTCCAAAAACTCCTTATAGCCGACTATGCCAAAATCCTTACGTTAAATACCGGATCAGGGATTACAACAAACATATTCACTAAGTCCTAGAAGATATAACTACACAATTCAACAACCAAACCAAACAATTCATAAAATACTACGCAACTAAAAGCAATCATAATGAATACGCAATCTTGCACTTCATTAAATTATTTCATGCTCGCTCCGACATTAAACGATGGAGCTCTGCATGAGACGCATGCAGACAAAACATAGTTCCCTGCTCCGTTATCAAAAATTCTATTCTACTTCAAAATCTTATTAAAATTTAACAAGCCATTCAACCTTTTGATTATTAATTATCCCTACCACTTGAGCAACAGTCAACCTATTTGAAATTCCCAATCCCTGACTGTACACATACTGACTCTGATTTATTTATCAACCTCCGAATCCCACTCAAGCATGTTAACCATAACATTAAACTCTACGAAATAACAACAATGCCGTTTCAATAGAAACAACACGCTTGCCTCATCAGTGAAGAAACAACTACTGTTGCTGTTTACGGCTACAATACTATTCCAATTACTAGACGTTTATTAAAACATTGCAACACAAGAATACACAACAATCTTTGTAACATTCCAAGAACACTGAATAGCCCAACATCCTATCCTAAATGTATGCAGACACTTCCTTATCCTGCTAGTGTTAAACCAGTTAATCAAGCATGTCCATTCTCATGTTTTCCATCTAAAGGAGTTATAATATCACAAATCACTGCTGATACATTTGCTAATACTGGTGAAAAACTTATCCAACGTCTTTACAAAAATAAAACAACTCAGTTATTAACTCCTGCTAAAACTGGATCATTGCAAGTAACCCTCTCTTGCGAGTTTAAGAGATTGCTCTCTTAAATCTTATGATTACAACATTAACGCCCAGTTTCCATGTCTAGAAAGTTTAACTAAAATTTCAGTCATTGCTTACGTTATTCTATACGCCTGAACATATCAAGATGATCTAATCATATCTAAAGATCCTCCCATGTTTTCTTCACTTACTTAATGTCTAGATACTACTTAGGATAAAACTTATACTTACAAAAACTTAAGTTATTTTGATCCTGAAGTTTACTTTGATCGACATGAACTTGATTCATATATACCAACCTTCAGCCAGACCTACCATTTTTCTCTGGCATTCGCACTCTGGAATACCTTTCTGACAGTTCCCGCCATCTAGATAATTTACATATTAACTCGTGTACCGTTTCTTCCTGTTTGAGTCCTCGCATCTTCAACGGATATTGCCCACGTTATTCTAGATACTTCATCTATATTCAAACTTGCAATCCTGGTCATCATTCTATACTTAATCTGGAAATACATCAACTCCCGCAACGCCTGCCCTCTACAAAATGAAACTTGTCGATTAATCCCTGCAACCGACGATATTGAAAATGATAAAATTGTCTTGACTCTGCACAGCCCTAGTGCAAAATTTGAATTAGTCACTCCTAAACGTGACGATACTTCTCAATATACAGTTTAGAAATTATATTTATGTCTCTTGTGAAATAAGACCCCATGTCCTATTAGTGCGCTATCATACTAGATTATTGCTTGACACAAAAATATACGAAAATATTTAAAAATGTAAAAATTCTAAAAATGAAACATATGTCAAAAAAATATTTCTAATATTACACTATTACACATACATACAATATGCACGTATTACAAATGAGGACATTTGATCTTGAAAAAATGAGCATGTAAATATATACAATTATCGATCTATACATTTTTCTGTTCCTTTCCTTTCAGGTATCACTTATCCTCTATATAAAACACATATGTGCTCCTTCATTCTCGTTACACCTTATCCACTACACTTGTTTCTGTTCTTTATCTGTGCATACACTGATTACTCATTTCCTTTATTTACATTTCCACATTTCATGCATGCAAATATTATACTAATAATACAATCCCAGTCCAGTTGATCTTTCTAATATTTGCATTTGAAATATTTGCCCAATTGTTCTTATATAAATATTGCCTTTCCAGTCCCCGCTTTAGACTATTACCTTTCCCCGCATAGAGCCATAAACTTACTTTCTTTATATGAGACCAACACACTTGTTCTCTCTTTTGTAATGACAAATCTGTTTAAACATAGATCTTATGATCCATATGTTAATCCAATATAATATATGACTTGTCCGTCGGCGCAAACGTCGATGCAATTGATTGTACACTTTCTCGCTCCTCATCTTCCTTTTTCTGGGCTCCTATAATAGTTTAACTCCTCTCTCAAATTGTCAGTGTGTCTGAGGCATTGGATTGTATCATCACGTGTCACTATTCATACTTCAGTCTACCACTTAGGTCTAGACTCTCCGCACCACTGTTCACATCTGTATTAACAGATACACTCACCATTTGAACTTTTCATTTAATAAACTCAAAATTATTCAAAATGTTTTCTCGCTCGGAAAACATTTGTTTTCCTCACTTATTTCTTAACACCATTTAGTAAAGTATTACGAGGCTTCACCATTTATTCTTGGTGGGAGCAACACGTTTATATAGTATTGGTACGACCGCGATAGTCATACACTTAGGCACGACGCTACTTACATTATTTTTCCTATATGCACAGAATAAAATTATTGATTGATGGGCATCCCTCTTATATGCACAGAATTAAAAGATTTATTGATGTGTATCCCTCCTATATGCACAGAATAAAAAAATTAATTGATGGGTATCTCTCATATATGCACAAAATAAGTAGATTGAATTATTTCACTTTTAGAAATTATTGGATTTACTTTTAAATTTTTCACACTCAAATTAATTTGAATGTGTGAACTATTAATTATTTATCAAGCTCTGTGACAATCAGAATCACCTAAGTTTTGGAAGTTTGAATTGCATTGCTTTGATTGGCGCAGAGTGAAAAATTTAAACCGTGAATACAACACTATAAAACTGCACTACTTAGCTGTGCATGTGGCTTTATCATCCGCGTTTACTGTAAGGTCACAGTTACTATTTAGTATCTTTACTTTTTGCTCATTCCGTCCGTAGAACATGCTTCTGAATTTCTAGTTGACAGATACAATATAAAACTGCAGCACTATAAAGCTGCACTACTATTTAGCTGTGCCTGTGGCTTTATCAGGCGCATTTGCAGTAATGTGGTCTTAGTTACTGTTTAGAATCTGTACGTGTTATTAAAACCTGTATCATTGGGATAAATTTAAAATAATAATAATGTGGCATTTTTACTCTTTTAAAAATTATTGGATCTATTTTCAAAATGTTTTATACTGAAAATAATGTGAAAGTGTAACATATTGAATTTTTATCAAGCTCTGTGCCAATCAGAATCACCTAGTTATCGGAATTTTGAATTCCAGTGCTTTGATTGTCGCAGAGTCAAAAAGTTAAAACGTGAATAATTCAAAAAAGTGTCAAACGGTTACATTTTCCGAGATCACGCTCGACGACACGGGCTCAAGCCGCTTTGAATGGTACTATAAAAAGTGCAAATCGCGGAAGTGACTTGATGAGTTTTTCCTCAAATTTTTATTGCGCTCATACTCGAAATATTTGTGATTAATGCAAAATAAATTATTAATATAGCCCTGTACGAACCAGGACCATGGAATTGTTTAAAAATTGAACTCTAGTGCCGTTATTTGTGCAGAGTAAAAAAAAGTTAAAACGTGAATGATTCAAAAAACTGTCAAAACGTTGAATTTTTTGAGACCAGAACACAGTCCTCTGGACCAAGGTCTATTTAATGACATCCCAATAGTAGGTAATTTCGTAAAACTGTAGTAGTTTGACAAACAAACTTGATAGTCCGATTTTAGTGATGCCTATCCCCCTCTATTATGCAGCAAATAATAAGAAGACTAGCAGTCTGGGATACATTTTCCATCTGCATACTGCATGTCACAGTAAATGTAGAAATGTATCAACTTTTATTACAACCGCCAATGGTCTTAAAATAATTTATTTAAGAATAATTATATTTTTGCTCATCATTTAGCTGCAATTAACAACCAAACACGGACGGATCTCCGTTTCCCTTATAATTGGTTATGAATTTTGACAACTTTTAGCTTTGGTTCGTGACCAAATTAAAAACATATTTTGAGATTTTGCTTTCTAGGTCCCAAGATACGAAATTAGACAACATGGAAAAAAGTTTGTAGGACAAAGTCTCCGTGGACATTTTCCCCCCAACCATTGTACTCCTGGAAATTGCTAAGACCTATCTAATTATACCTCAATCAAGGCATAATTTTAAAAACTGTATGAGGAGTACAACATAATCTGTTTGACTTTTATAGTGGGATTTAACAGTGAAGCCTATATTCTGTAATGCTGCGCGTAATTAATACATAGATAGCCTGAGACGACACCCATTGGGTTGCTGGCGTCATCATTTTAGGCTAATATATGCATAGACATACGCTTTGATTCACCTACGTGTCCACTTGTGGCTGGTATAGTCGTGTTGGTGTAGTGTGGCCATAGTTACTTTTTAGGTTCTCAGTATAAACTTTTTAAGTTCATGTAAATACCGTCCGTAGGACAGGTCTTAGCACAACTATTCACTCTAGTAAACTAATTATTTATGGCAGTGACTGTAACAGCCACGTTAGGTGTGGTGTGGGCATAGTTACTATTTAGGTCAAATGCATTGCTAAATATAACTTAAAAAATTAATTTTATAATTTTCTCGGCAGAGATTAAATTATCATTATTATTATTACATATTATTATTATTTTAATAATAATATATTATGAATTATAGTATTGATATTAATTCTTCGCTTAGCTCATTTTTTGTGTCCAAAAATGCAGCATCAGTTTCTAAACTTTTTTATTAAATTAATTTAAAAAATAAATAAATAATGTTTTATAAGGCTCTGTGCCAATCACGATCGCCGAATATTTGAAAATTTGAATTTCGAGGCCCTTATAGAGTAATAGCAAAAAGTGTCAATCGGTTATAAAAAGTGCTAAATACAACATTTCAATGATATTGTTGAAAGAATAAACTCCTAACATGAAGGCGCCTCGACTGATACTATAAAATAGTAAATAGTAAAAACCTGTGAGGGAAACCGCACACCAGGTGTAGCAAAAATTCCGGTGGAGCGGTATGCTTATGTGTTCTGCAGATTTTAACAGATTGTTTTTAGCAGTAAGGCAACCCGATGGGGTGCTAGCATAATAGGGAAACAGTTGTTGATTCAAAATTATATTGTTGTAAAGGTTCAGCAAGATATGAGTTGGGATAATGTAATTTAAGGGCAACCCTGTTCTTCGTAGTTTTTTTGTAGTCGACCAAGTACAACTTTGATTGCCACGTTAACTGGGTTTAGTTTTAATGTAAAGGTTTGCTCGGGTTACGTTTTTGTGAAAAAGTTGACCGGATTAGGTTTGTGTGGTACTATTTAAAACACGTATAGTGACTATAGTAGTTATTTCAAAAAATAGGAGAAAGCATAAAGGTTAATCTTGATTAAAATGTGATGTTTTTATATGGTTGACTACTAATGAAAGATAGACATCACTTTGCCCACCTGTGCTATGTATGTGTGCAACAAAGCGGGGACAGGGGTGGCGAAAGTACTATCATATTTTGAATACTACCTGCCATCGGGTTAGGAAAGTGCTCTTATTTTTATTTTTCGCAATATATAAAGAACGATGGCAGCTGGCACTGGGCATATTAGCTGCAAAAGTTGGTGGTACTATAAGCCGACCTGAATAATGCTGAAGAATGTGATTAAAAGTTTATGTTCTTAAGTTGTAACTGCTAAAAACATTGTTGTATTGATTGTGACCCAATCGACTAAATGTCAATTTAGCCCAGGTTAGGGTTTTCCTATATTTGTGCTAGGAGATAATTTTGATCATAAACTTTTCAAGATTACACAATGGTATCGGACTTGCTCGGGGTGTTTCTATCAGTAATTTGCCTGGATAGCGCTATATGGTCGACTACCAGTGAAAGGTGGACATTGGTTTTTGATGAGGTGAGCATTTTAGTTCATCAGTGTCATCATTTCATAAACGTAGTTGATACACAGATGGTACGTATATGAAGTTAACTCAATTATCACTTGCATAGTAGTGCCTACTCCTACGTCATCATAATCATTCAGGAATGGTCCTATGCTGATGTCAACAATACAATTACTAATTACTAGGCCCGACGCTTGAGACAGTCCGGTCATAATTGTAACTCAGGGATGGTCTAAAGAAAATTTTAACTAAAATATTAAAACGTATCACTTATTTAGTTCCAACCCACTCCCATGCTATCGTTTTAACTTACAAATTGTCTATAAATAATGTCAACCAATTATTAAATATTTTTAACTGCCCCACTCCATTTCATTACAATAACTCAGGTATGGTCCATGAATGATGTGGACCAAATTATTTATAACCAAGGCCGAAAGAAGCAAACAGAAAAGTTAATTTATATCTGAGGCGACACGCTTATAGTTTGACATAGCGCATTTGTAATACAAGGAAGCGTTTTGCCCCCCCCCCCCCCGGCCTTCTTGGTTTCGACGCCTGTATCAGAGGTGGTCCATAAACGATGTGAAAACATAAATTATCACCTATTTAGTACCACCCGTGTCAAGACCTTAAGCACATAGTGTCGTGGGTTTGTGTGTCTGTCCGTTCATCCGTAGTAAGCCCGCTACAGGTTGCACAGCCAAACTGATTTTATTCAAACCAAGAAGTTTATGCAAAAGACGTTGCAAAATATAAAACTTGACAAGGGAAACCTCTTGGGGAAACTGGAGACTCCCTGTTAACGACTATTAATTATTATTGTCGTCACTGATGAAGTTTTCAGTTAAATTAAATATTACACAGACGTAATATTTACATATAATTATAAACAGGTTTTTATTTCATAAATTTTTACTTCATATCAATATTTTAACAGTATTATGAGAATCGCTAGTTAGAGAAAAATCATGACGTCGGTCACATTCCAGTTCTCAAAGCAATCCCATATTTTTGTTGTTCAATCATGATTTTTCTCTGTCTCGTACTACTACACTCCATAACATTTCATATTTTAATTAAAACTAGCAGGTTAGCAACCCTATGGGTTGCGATTAAAAAATGTAATATATATTTTTCAGTTTTAGTTATTACAGTAAGTAGGGTTGTGGTCAAATCGACTTTAAGGTTGCCTAGTATAAGCTTTAAATAAAGTTTATTGTGGGTTAAGTTATTAC
>JAQFZE010003076.1:0-13224 GCA_034695245.1 Dicyrtomina saundersi | reverse complement strand
TTTATGATTATGATTGATGACGTTATTTATGGACGATCCCTCATTTATGAAGTTTAGTTTAGTGTAAGTTAAAAAAAATGTAAAATAAAGAATTGAAATACGTCATAGGCTGGTTTACTTTTATGCGTACAATATACTTCCCAAACAATGGTATAAGTAGCATTTAATCTAATTTAAGCTAAAAATTAATATGGGTCATTTTGGTTCTTCACAGACGATATTCGTGTACACAATGTTTTAATACTTCAGTTTTGTTTGCGTCTTCTAGTAATGTAACTTGTAGCTACGAAAACAATCGACACTTGGCTTTTAAACTGGAATATATAATGCTGATTTTAAAATCCAAACCCTTGCACTATGTATATATGCTGAATAGAAAGTATCTTTACTTACGCATAAAAAACCTATACTTACTCACAGTGTCTAAACTTTTACATAAAGAACTTATGCAATTAAAATGCAGAAGAGTTTCGTTTACAAATTGGAGCCACTGGAGGTGGTCCGTAAATAATGTCAAACAAAAATTGTATTTTTAGTACTATATGGCCTATTTCCTGATTATCAGCTTAACTATTATATGAATGGTTGTATTCAAATATGGCATGTCATCATTAGCCGACTATACGCAATAACCCTACGGAGATGTCATCATTGATGGACGATTCCTAAAAAAAACGTGGCTTAAAACTATGTGCACATTATTTGGTTTCGTCTTTATAACAATCAGACCCATTACTATGCATTTCATACACGCTATTGTATTATGTTGATTAGGTTAACAACTCACGACAATACTCACGACAATTTGTTCACAACTCGTAGTTATCGTTAGTCGTAAGACAATATTAATTTATTATTCCTAGAATTTCTTGCAAACAAAATGATTTCGTTTAACTTGTTCAAGTACACGATTACAAAAATACTGCCTAATTAATCATTAATCGCTCATAAAAAAGACAATTATAACATAGTATAGGATTGTATTAGGTATGTTTAATAATACAAATAAGGTTTAAAAAGGAAATTTTGATGAAGTTACAACAGGTGCTACAGTAATACATTTCTATCTATATTAAAATTTAAAGTCATAAATAAAAAAAAAGTAATTTTAAAATGTAAATAAATTTTTGTCAAAATTAACTGATGTTAACATATGTATAATTTTGAAGCTCTTAAAAAACTAAAAAAACAAGTGTATTGTGTTTTAAGGTTCTGACATATTATACAAGATATTTTATGCGAAATTTTGAAAAAAAGTAACAAGTTTTTGAAAAAAAAGTGCATTATGTTTATCGATAAACTAAAAGGCATTCCGTTATTCTATTTTGAATGCACTAGTCATGACCTTTCAAATGGTATATCACACATCGAAATCGGTCAGGTAATTATTTCAAAAGTGTAAACATTCAAAAGCAGCTTAGTAGTTTCAATCACACCCAAGCCTTTACAAAAGCTTCACATAAAAAATTGCTGCCTTAATATTTCAAGTGCGTGCAAAAGTATCAGTTGCTCTCTAATACAAATTTCTTATGGTCGAATTCCAATGTAGGGAGCAACGTGCTTTATTTGTTTTCGAATTTCTGAAAATAAACCAATTAAAAGAGTTGTGTACAATAGTTACTACTATATTACCCTTTTGATATTTTTTTAATTTAACGTTTTAAAATAAATACATAATTAAATTAATTAAAATGGAATATTAAAATAAATAAAATTTGAAAAAATAATTGTGTACCTACCTGTCATTTCCTGTTCACTCAAATTAGCTGACTCAAATGAAAAACAAATTTTTGTTTGGTGACTCATTCCTGCAAATGTATGGAGGCCCGTCATTTTTGAAATGTTCGAGAGTTTTCCTCCAAATTTGATTGTGAATTCACTCAAATCTGTTTAGAAAGAAAAACATATTCTTAGGCTCTCATCTATATAATAAGTAAATCATGCCAGACGGAAATGACTATATCTCTCAAATTACTGGATGTAGAAGGGTGCGAGTGGTACCAGCAGACGCAGAATGACGCAATGAGTACAGGTTAACGCTTAAATTTTGAGATATGTGGAAGCGGAGCCCAAAAAATGGAGATCCCTAAAACGCAAAATCAAAAAACAAGGAAAAACAGGGGGTAGCATCTCCCGCTACTTCTTTTGAACGGCGCAACGCATGAAAGAGTGGAAGCCAGCAAAAGATACAGAATGAACCAGGGAGTTTATCTTAGGCGAGAAACTTGAAGAAATTCTGCACGAAAAAAATTCCAGCGCGAAGTGCTTGAAAGGCAAATCGTGAAAAAAAAGGGGGAGCGTTAATTATGACAGGGGTCCATTTAACTGTTAATTGTGCATAACTGGTTGTTCCGATCACTCTCAAAAACAATAGGGCACCTCTCACTCGCATTTGTGAGAATATAAAAGAAGTTTGAGAGTAATCATATAAAAACTGTGACCTGTAAAGCAGGACCAACAGACGGACAGACAAAACGATTTTAATAGATGATCAGCATCTAAAAACCGCAAAAACATACGAGAAAGGAGGGCTAATCTCGGCCATAAAAATTTTGAACAGCTCAAAGCACGAGATACCGACGTACCGTATTTCATATATTGGACCACGGGCTTGTAATAGTACACGGGTTTGCGAGGTCAAAATGTGAAACGTACACTGGGCTGCAATTGTACACGTATTTATACATAGGCCATGGCCATTGCAACCGCTAAGGCTATTTGCATTGTCTTTTTTTATATTACTGTAAGCCATTGTCTTCCTTTTGTTGAATAAGTACGTCCTAGGTAAAATATAACACTGAATTTTGAGTTTAGTACGGGTCAGATTCAAATAAGTACCTAGTTCTTGTTCCAATCATTAATTAAAATTAATTTTACTTAAGAAAATAAAATATTAAAATAAGTAATTAATTAAAACAAATTATTATTTTAAGAATTACATTTAGTAAACGGGTTTTTATTAGTACACGGGTCTGGAAGGTCGGAATTTGGTTCATTATGCTTCTATTGATGCCTTAGAGTACCATATTATAGGATATACGGGACCTCAAGGTATCAAGACAAGCAAAATGAACAAAGCAACACAACACCCGTCTGTAGCTCCCAAACCACGGGACGCACAAAGACGCAAGTGGTACCAATAGACGCGAAAGCAGGACAAGAACACAGATAAAGGGTTACATCAAGCAAAATGCGTAAAGCTAGCCCAGGAATGAATTGAACTTTCTAAGATAAAAATTGGAAACTAAAGGAAACAAAAGGTTTGCGCGGAGCGCATTTCCTTTTGGACGGCGTAACGCAGGAAAGAGTTAAAGGTATTAAAATAAGCAGAATGAACCAAGGAGTTCACATAAGATAAAAAACTGAAATTAATTGATCACGGAAGCACGAGACATCAACACCCGCCCAACGCAATTAGGGAAAACATGAATATAGAAAGACAGTGGAAAAACACGGACACGCAGGAGAACACTATTAGAAAATTTGCCAGGAGACGAAATATAATTAAAATAAGGGCATTTGGACACCTTGCATGTGGTCATAGGACGCCTAGGACCGAAACATGAGCAAAGAGAAAAGGGAGACTAAGGTACAGAGAAAGAGGTTTTGCCGAATGGAACGACGTAAAGAATTCAAAAAAACGGGCTTTACTCATTCAAACTGGACGAACTAGTGTCACTTGCAGTGCCATAAACAAGAGAAGTTAACATAAGCCATGGGAACTTCTAATAAAAGATGGCAACATGGACAAATAAAAATGCAGTTTGGAATCTGCTACCTCTCCGTTGCTACTGAGGCAGTGAACACAATGCAGCCATTGCCAGGCATATGCTACTAGGCATTTTCCACGGCAAAGTTGTCGTTAGGCAGTTAAGACTTATTAGAAGCGACGAAGCAAATAAAACTTTGCTGGGGCCAACAGCGGCGGGTCCAAACGAGGAGGACAAGGGGGCTTTATCCCCAGTTCCTTACAAGTCACAGTCGTACAGCTTCTACCGCGCAGTTACTACCAGGCATTTACCACAAAAAAATTGCATTTAGGCGGTATTTTTTTTAAGTGTAGTATTTCCTATTTCCTTGTTGCCCTGTATATGCATAACTAACAAATCTTAAAGTATTACTACTACTACTGAGATCGCAAGACTTTTCGTAATTGTGTAAAAACAGCACTCTGCTCCTTGAGTAGTTCACTAAGAGCTACATTTTTCACACTGCACTACAGTTAGGAAAGATTTATTTTCATTAGGAGGCTATTACAAGTAGCATATCAGTCTAATTGTACTTAAAGAACCAGTAGAGACCAAATTAGACGCAATAAAACAAATTCTTACAATTTTCATCAAAACCATGAAAAAGAACTACACGGAAGCAGGAAGAGATACTAAAAATATTAAGAAGGACATAAAGTTAAAAATACAATCGCTTGAAGAAACCATCGGCGCTTAAAATTTAAAAATTGATCAAATATAATGGCAGCGGTTATATTGATGCTCGAGGAATTAGATAATCGTATTAAAATGTGAAGAGTCGACTTACTTTTAGTACAACAGACATAAACTTGTTATCAAATTTTTTCAGATATTTGTGTATTGCGCAGAGGACAATGACGGTTCTTAAGCTACAGCAATTACAGTTATTGAACATTAAATAAATTAAGGACACATGTATACTTTTAGCAGAGTTCGGAAAAAACTCAAAAAGCCGCCCTGTTTGAATAAAAACCTGCCCACCGGCTAAACCCGGTTTTAACCGGCTAAAACTGACTAAAACCGGCTACAACCGTTTGACACCGGCTAAACCCTTGTACCCAATATAATTAAGTGTAAAAAAAAGTAGCAATGAACAAAACATGTTTCTTATGGTGTTTTATCACAGCAAATAAGCTGTGCACTTTACATATTTTATAAGAAAATATTGTTTTTATTAGTTTTTTGTTAGAATTTAATAGAAACTCTAACAACTTGTTTTTGTCTAATTTTCTTAACGAGATCGAAGTACAAAAAAGATAATTATTGGAAGATTAGCTAATCGATCAAGGGAAAGACGATTTCGTTAGTCTAAATAAATAAAAAACATTAGGTATCAGATAAAAAGCATGAATTGAAATTCCTAATAAGTGATTTAAGTAGGTGCCTATGTTGATTTCTGAACATTTATCAGTTCACTTCCATTCCAAACGCGCGAAAATGGGGCAAACTTATACTTTGCAAAATGCAAATATCTAATTATTGCTTAAACTATAATGGAAGCAATAATAATACTTTAAAATAAATTCAGTGGAGCACTTTAATGATAATTGTTACATAATGAACCATCGCATTGAGCAAACTGACTTGATATTGAAAATTAAATTTTACTCTGTAAAAAATTAATAAGATGTATGATTGTTGTTCTATTGAATTAGGAATCCTTAGTAGCAAACAAAATTATTTGTTAGTACCGTAAGCTTGCTACAAGTGATACTTTTAATATTAAGTTTCTACTTCAAAACAATGCAGGAAAATAAATAAATCTTAATAATACTACAAAGTTTACGTTTTAAAATGTTAAATTCGTCGACAAAAATAATTTAATCCCAGCCTATTTTTTGCATAAAAAGACTGATAAACAGCAGTAGTTAAACACAACATATTGTTTTAGTCATAAGAGAAATGCAAATATATTTTTGTTAGTAACTTTTAATTCAAATTTACAGCTTAAATCAGTTTTAGCCAGTAAAAGCCGTTTTGCCCCAAAATGTAAAATTTTTGGGGACCGGTTTTAGCCGGCGGTTTAAACCACCCCCGAACCCTGACTTTTAGCTAACAGATTACCAAATAAAGACAATAAACTATCGCCTACTCTATTTAACTTGCAAATAAATACGTAGCGGTTGAAGTTTAGATGAAAAGCAAGAAACTAATTCAGTACAACTGTATTTTGCAAGCTTCATGTCCACTAAACAGTTGAAATAAGAGAATGACCACAAAACATTGATCTAAAGGTTGTTTTCATAAGGAATTTTCCACTCAAAAGATGTCCCACACGATTTTACCATAATGCCGTTGCCTTTAGACAGTTTACAAAAGCCAGTTTCCACAAGCTAACTTTCCGCGAGGTAGTTGCCACAAGGAAAATGCCTAGGGTCACTTGGCAAGGCTAATGTTGCAAATAAATCGCTGAGAGGAAGCCTTCAGAGAGTTGACATATGCCAAATGGTTTAAAACAAACCTGCACAACATCCTTCCCCTTCCTAGAATTCGTCTAAAATGGTGCTCACTGGGCGATTTCCGCTGTGTCGTTGCCCTAAAATAATTTCCAAAGTTCCAACGTGGTGGTTTTAACTGGCCAGTTGCAATCGGGCAGTTTCCTTTGTTAATTTGTTCAAGAGCCTTGCCCCACGACATTGTACGCAGTAGGGCAGTTGCCTTAGGAATGTCGGCACCAGTCAGCTGCCTTTCCAGCAGTGGAACTCCCAGTCTTCAAAAGAAATCCTCCCACCAAGCCTTGCTCACAATCCAACAAGGGCCACAGGGAACCCGACAGCCACGACCCCCAAACGTCTGACACAAAAAGAAAGGAGGGTAACCTCCCTGCTGCCGCCTACATGCACCACCTGCCTGATCGTCGCCACCCCGCATTTTTGTACTCCCTCATTATTTGTGCCGTGCAACCTCTAACTTTTTTTGTGTCATATTGCTCTTCGCATGTGTCTCATGTCTCTATGGATTCTTACGGATCGGATAAACCGGATCGGATCGGTTGGCAGTTTTATCCGAACTTAGTTCGGATCAGATAATGATTTATCCGATCCGTTAGGTACTTGAATCGGATAGCACAGATATCCAACCGGATAGGGCAACGGATATCCGCGGATATCCGAAATTAGAAAAATATGTTTTTTCTCGTCTTTAAAGATTGAATAGATCAGAAATTGACAATTTTTTGCTAAGTTAAGTGTTTTAAAGCTTAAATTTCATGTTTTTTATATCATTGTAAATTAAATTTTTATAATAAACTGACTGCAAAAGGCGTTTCAGAGGGGACTACAGTTTAAACCTGTGTTTTAGCACGACTGCACTATTAAACAAAATTTAAAATTATGGTTTTGAACTAACTTCAAAATAGTTCCATCACTCTGCATTTGTTATTATTGTGTTTACCTTTACACTCATGATATAGTATAATTCTAATGATTGTTAACACATTAAATTACTGAACTTATCATGGCGCTATTTTCTAACTTTTTAACATATAGTCGGTGAAGAAGCAAATTCGCATCTTTCCAAAAATATAAAATTGCAAAACCGCATTTTTAGAAATTTGACGGCTAACTGCGGACAGTGCGGACAAACGGTATAATTTGCAGCCGAACTATTTCAAGGCAGTAGTAGTAGTACATATGTATGGCTCAATGAACTGTAGATACCGGTTTTTGAATTAGAGTATGCCACACTATGCTCCTTATGCGATTACTATAGAACGATGCGGTTTTTGCTTAAAAAATTTTTTGAACAGATGCGGATTTGCTTTTAGGAAATATTGGAAAGTTTCAAAAATTCTTTTTTATTTACGATATGTATTTTTTAATCCCATTCCTAAAAAAGTACACCAACTAGTTTAAAATGACATGAGCTTTATAATTATTTTTTAATTATTAGTGCTAATATTTTCTTCAAGAATTCACTCGTTGTTGGTGTATTTTTCGTAAAACACATTTTCTAAATCGGATAATTCGGAAATCCGCGGATCGGATCGGATCGGATACGGATAAAGTTCAAAACGGATCGGTTGGCTATTTATCCGATCCGCAATTGGTTCGGATCGGATACGGATAAGATATTTTAATCCGAATGTCTTCGGATAGGATCGGATATCGGATCGGATCGACGAATATCCGATCCGTAAGAAACCATACATGTCTCTACTGTGTACTACCTGACCTGTGAGTAAAGCTACTACAATTTTTACATGCGCCTCACTTCATTATTCCTTCTGCATGCACCCCCTTAGAGGGCCTGCCGTAGGCAGGTGGGCCTTACTTCTAGTACATTATATTCAGCATCATCCTCAACGTTATTTATTTTTCAAATTTTTTAACGATAAAAACTTAACTGTCTTACTTGCACAATCTCCAATGTACGGCTGAGTGCGAAGGAAATGAATCTGTCCCGGGCTAAACTCCAGCTCTGCAGCAGCTTCGTCATTCCGATCAAACTGGGTGCATAACTTTTGACAAATCCCGGTAAAAAAGCCGTCAATGCCTTTTCGCTCACCCGGAACAAAATTTTCGATTTCAAATATTTCCAATTTTGGAAATGCTCTCCACACCCAGTTGTAGAGCTTAGAACCTGGCCCACATTTTATCTTTAAATTGCGCAAATTTGGGAACAGTTTTCCTAGTTTGTTGTCAACGTCTGGAAAGGCGGTCATCTCTAGAGTAGTCACACTTGTCACTATGTCTCCAGCTACAATACTTCCATCATGAATCCCAGCGTGTTCCAAGGCAAAGAATGCAAGAAGTCTATTGTACGTGTTCAATGAGCCAGGATCAACATCCAGCACAACTTTGGACAGTTGTGGGAAATAATTAGGCGGGATTCTGTTGGGCTTCTGTTGGTTTTCAAATTGAAACACGTGTTTGTCATAGACGCGCTGGTCAACTGGGATATTTTGACGAGCAAGCTCAAGTTGAAAATTTGCATTTTCCTTCACCAATTTCAAACATTTGAGTTTTCTCATGGGCGGAATTTGAATATTGACCAAGAAATTTTGAGGGTTCACGTGTAGTTCCAGGTATTCCAAGGTATCTTTGCTTCCTCTTAAAATCATGTTGAGGATTGCAGTCGCTCTAGGATATGAATCAGGAAATTTATTAATGTTACTAAATTTAACTGTCAATTCATTCAACTTGTGGAAGGGAAAGCTTGTTTGAAGACTACAAGACTGCGAGAGTAAATTAAAAATGTTCGTATAATTAGGAGGGTTGTATTCTAAACTTGTGATAAGGTGAGCCTTCTTCATTTTAATTAAAATGCTGAGTGTAGCCACGCTTACATCATGAATATCCAGGAGGTTTGGAGAGAGGCCTATGATTTTTTGAAAAAACTTTAATTTACTGGTAGTAGTTGGGAACTGTTCAGTCTCTGAATAAATTCTTCTTAGTTTTAGAGTTGTTTGATTCAAGTTGGAACTTGAATCTTGTGACGACAGAGGGAAATGATAGACTTGGTTTGGGTTAATGGCTTCTTCTGATTGAGCAAATTTGGTAAAGTTTCTCATATCCAGACAAGTTAAATTCGGCAAGTGAACCAAAAGAAGATTTTTAACACTTAATATAGAGATTTCGCTGGAAAAGGACAATTTCTGAATTTTTTTTCCATACAGTGAAAATAATCCGAGGAGCTCGTCCTCCTCCAGGAGATAATTGTCCTTGGCTGGGGATGAACTCAGATTAAAAAGAGCTTTTTCACATCCCCGAAGAAACTTGATGCTGTTCGAAGGGAATTTCGGTGATGTAGAGATTAGACGGATAAGATGTGGAAGGAGGCTATAGGGGGGTCGAGCATTACAACATCTGAAGACGGGAGGAGTATGATCATGAAAATCTTCTTGGAGGCCCATGAGTTGTTCGTAAGACTCAATGTTGACTACACAATTATGAGTGACTTGTCCGATTTTGAGAGCGATGTCACAAGCATTTCGTTTAAGAAGGACACAAGTGGCCGCATCCCGCCAGCATCGATTCACAAGCCGGAAGTGTAGAAGATCCGTTGGGGTGAGAATTTGAAGGTTGTCCAGAATCACTGGCAGAATCTACATAGTTAACACATAAAATTCAAGTAATTGTTGCATTAGTTTCACATTTTAAATTTACATTATTCGATAAAATACTGTCATTTATCGAAATGAAGCCTTTTGGCCACTGCTTTTTCAATAGGGTTAGTTTTTAAGAACAAAATAATAACAACAACTTACATCCTCTGTGAATACATTTACGTATGTATTAGCATCTTTCGAAGTGGAAGACCTCGATGTGGATGGAACAGCGTTAGTGGTGTCATCAGTGCTACTCGCTTCCGTATTTGAATCTGCACCTGCATCGGTATCAGATTCAGGATAGGAAACCCTGAGACGTTTGGAATTTGATCTCATATTTCTGGATGCTCAACTTTTTTTACTGCAATCTATTTAAAATTTTAATAAAACAAAAAATTAAGCACACATTATTACCATTCTACAACTTCATGTACTACACCTACTGTTAACACACGTAGTCAGTAAATGTATTTCGAACGAGTGACTGTCGCTATGGTACACTCTTGTCAAAGGTCAAACATCAAATCTGGCTTTTTAGTAATTCACTAATAAAAAGTAAAACGCCTGATCTTACACTGTTTTGTTTAGTGTATGTAACTGTGAAGAACGTTACTTATTCACTGTAGTACACGTATATTTTATTAATTCGAGTTTAAATAGTTTTATAGACTCAGAAGTTAAATAAAAAATAAGATAAGCGAGAAAGTAACAGAATCTAATTCACTGTAAAAGTAAATAACCTTTTTGTAGTTTTATAACAATTACCAAGTACTTGTTCACATGCTACTACTTTAAGGCAATGCCAACGGCCTACTGAACTCAAACTGACAACTAAAGACAGACTGAATAAAAAATAAAAATAACAAAAATAAAGTAAAATATGTGTATATTTTAACTATAATATATACATATACAAATAAAATTCACAATACTCTGACTCTGGTTTAGCTATTTCAACATTTTCCGCGCACAAGGACTGAAAGTCAAGGGTTGGAAAAAATATTACAAGGACTGGAGCGACTGTAGTTTCCCAAAGTAAGACTTTGCTCGAGTCTCCACCTAGATATCCATATCTCCACCAGTATCCATATGATCAATCGGCAGTTGAGCTAACTGCCACAATACAGCAGGGAGGCGTTGATGGGGCGTTCTGAGCCACCGTAGCCCAACAAATGTTTTCATAACGGTTAAAATGTCAGATGTCAACGGTCACAATATTGTATTTTAATTCAGTTTTTTCAGCGTCATTTCTATTTCTTCTCACTAGTCAACTTTCTTGTACATTTAGACGTAGCCGGGCAAGAGCCTGACGTGGGCGAGCTAAACTCTAGTAAAGTTTACAAACTGAACTGTTTCCTCTCACTCCCCTTGTTTCTCTTTTTGACTCTACCAATATTCAATAATAATTATTATTAAAATTTTAATTACAATTATTCTGGGGAAAATGGAGGGGGCAAATGCTGATATTGAAGAACTCCCAGACATCTTCATAGTCGAGGACCAGGTAATTCGTCCCAGTGGCTTTTTTTATTACAGTTGTAAGTGGTGTACCGAACTGTGAATTGTTATTACTATTGTGTAGTTTTGAAAATCAATACAATTGCAAATTCATTTATGTCGTTATTGTCAATTACAACTACCACAAAATTATAATTTGTTATTTCGGTAGGTAGGGAATGGCGGTTGCCGGGCAAAGTCTCCCCTGACATTGTTCTCCAAACCATAGTTCCCCCGTTCAGTTTCCCCCCGGACATTTTCCACCCGATAAGTAGCAGCGGATATTTTTCCCCAAAACTCTTACTTAGTGCGGTGTTGTAAGATTAAGTCATGATTTATGAAATGTTGGGTGATGTGAATGTGTTACTTTATTCTCGCAAAATGTGTAATACCTCACGAATCAAATGGCGTATTTACTTTATTAAACCGCAAGCTTGAAATAAATCGTAATGCAAAAAAACTTAATTGCTAATTTATAAATTAAGTGCAGGAAATAAATGTTAGTAGTTTAAACCTTATTCAAATTTTAAACATTATAGTTAGTAGTCAAATTACACTCCAGAACAATGTGTACTAGGGCACGGTCATCTAAAATTCAGTGGCCGCGGAGACACGGGGGACAAGGCCCCATTGTCCGGTTGTATGATTTTTCCTACCCGGACTTTTCCTACCCATATAGATTCTACACGGACGTTTCCTACCTGGACTTTTCCTACCCACGACCAAACCTAGGACTTTTCCTACCCATGTACAAAAAAAAGAAACTACACATCGCGCAAAGATATGCCCACAACTTTTGTATTGTATTTTAACCTGGAGTTAATTTACATAAGTAGTTTTAAATAAGACTTGCTAGTAAAATAATCTTTCCTACTTTATTATTACAGCAAAGACTAAAAATGCATATTTGTGACTTTGCTCTATGCTGCACGTATTACGTTTGAATGTTGTCTTAAACTATCTTTTTCAGTTTTAATGTTAGTGATAGTTTACTTGTATTACCATAATTAATTGCAGACAATCGTCACCATTATTTGTAATAACTTATCCACAATTAATTATTAATTATGCTACCTCGTATGAAGCTTCCGTGTTACTACAGTATACCCATAAATAGTTGCGTTTTTTATTCTAATTCTATATAAGCCATAGTCTTGGGTAGGAATAGTCCTACGTTTGGTCGTGGGTAGGAAAAGTCCGTTTACCCCATTGTCCCCCCTTGAAAATTTTAATTCCTTATGTTAATAAATGCCTACATACAAAAGTATGTGCCTATGCTTAACATAGGCTTGTCCCCGCCTAAAATATTTGTCCGTCCCGTCCGCGTCCGCCAGCCCGCCCGCTTGTCTCACTGACTGTCATTGCAGCGGTCCCAAGTTTTGACAGATCAATTTTCCAGTTGGAATCAGCTCATAATTTGGCAGATTGCTATTGACACTCTCAAGGGTATTTGGGGAGACACAATCTAATAATATTAGTGTGATGAACCCTACTATCTGTAGTCAAAGTAACATTATCGTCTGTATTAATATGTACACTTACCTAAAATAATAAGATTGTAATTAGGTCCATAGAATCGAGTAAATGGAATGGAATTTCTTAATGTGTAGGAGAGAGAAATTAATACGTCAAGTTTATCTATCTTATCCTCACCCAATTTTTTAGGGTTTCGTTGGACTGGAATTTAATTTTGAGAAGTGGGATCAGGACTACGATGCAAGGAAAAAGGAGAAGAAAAAGAATATGGAGGCGGAAAGAATAGCCGCCGTGAAAAAAAAAACAAGAAGAATTAAGATTAACACTCCAGCAGCTAAAAGAAAAAAAAACAGAACGCCCTGACAGAGAAGCTAAAAAAAGACAAAGACAAAGCAAGTAAATTAGAAATAAAAGTACAGAGAGAGAAAGAAAAAATGGTTTGTATTTATGGCA
>JAQFZE010003075.1:0-13224 GCA_034695245.1 Dicyrtomina saundersi | reverse complement strand
GTATGGTGTATGGTGCTAAACATACAGGGCTAGTAGTACGTTGGTACAAGAATTTAAAATGTGAACCCTTTTTTTCCTGTACACTTGTAGTGCTAATCTGCTAATGAGCTAAATAATGGGCAAAAATGCTTGAACTTGAAATGCATGTTTGAGTTTCAAGTTGAAGATGTTCAAGTGGATGGAGATGGTGATTGAGACGGCTTGATTGCATACACAAAAAAAATGAATGGATATAAGGAATATCAGTAAAGGGCGCATGTTGATCTTCTGTATGAGGAGAAACAGGTGACGCTTTATTGCCTAGAAAAGTTTTGGTCGTACAGCGTCGTAAAAGTAAAAGTATTCACAGTAGTATATTTTTTACCTATAGGCAATAGGCAGTAGCAGTGGATAGAATGAAAGTGAGAAATCGGGAAATGAATAAAAGAAATTTTGCAAAGTACAGCATCTACAGACCTAGGTAGGTACATTATTTTTGAAATTCAAAGCCAAAAACCTACTTGCATTGGGGATGATTCTTATGTAGGAAGGTACATTTACAGGTATATGGGGCTTTATAGTTTAAAAAATATTAAACACAACACTGTTTTAAAAAAAAATATTTGACAAATTAAATAAATACAGTAAATAGGAGATTTTGCATTTTAAGACCAGAGCCTGGCTACAGAAAGAGATGTAGATAGAATGGCTTGCAGCGTTGAAGGAATATATATCTAAAATTAATACAGGGTGGCCCACTTGTTCTTGCATTTTTACTGATTGGTTATAAAATATAAATTTATTAGCTTATTGTAACAAGTATCATACTAAAATAAAGACAAATCTTTGTAACATTTTTCCGTACCTCAACCATTTAATTTGACTAAAATGGGATAACTAACCGAAAACCGGTTTTCCAATTATTTTTCAAAATCGCAGTGGGCCACCCTGTATATTGAAAGTGTCGACTGTGATAAATGGGTGACGTGTGAAGGAGAAGAAGACGAAGCACAGTATACCCCTCAGTATCAGCAAGAGCTAAATATTGGCATTGGTTTTTGGCTTTGGATGATTACGGTATGGTTTTTGAGTGTGTGATAAATTGATGGGAAAAGACCTCAAAAGCAGAAGCATGCATATGTACCTACCTACCTACATTTGTCATATAGTATTAGTCAGAGAGAGATGGAAGATGTGGAATTTTACTAGTTACACTGTAGAATGGAACATATTTTCTTAAGCATGCTTCAAATGTTGGAACGTTCAAAATGTTTTATGAATATAAAAAAAAAGGAGTGAAGCCCAAAAGGGACCTATTAGTGGAGTGTGATATGGTCTTGTGTCGTTGTCGTTGTCGTTCTCGTTCTCGTTCTCGTCGCGTCTCGTAAAATCTAAATGGCATGGTTAAACATAGACAGAAATCCACCACCAAAAATCCAAATGTAGACGCGCACGTGAGCGGGTAAGATGTAAGATTACAGATATTCAACATTTTCATTTTTTTTTCGTGTGTGTGTGTCTTCTCAAAAAACCAAAGCCAAGCCCTAAACTAAACTAAACTAAACCAAACGAACGCCAAAGCATATCACATCACAGTATCACACACTTTTTCCTTCTTTTTTTTTCTTCTTTCTCTTCACAAGTTTCATTTCTTTACGTTTCCATTTTTCCCTTTAAAATGTAGAATAGGAATTGCTCTGATATTTAGTCATGTGGTAGATATATTGCTCGTCTCTGCGGTCTCTGGAAAAAATAATGGAGAAGAGTAATATGTAAGGAGATATGTGATGATTCCGTATGTACGTACATATATCTGATAGAACATGTTTTTCAGGCTTGGAAAGAGTCCAAATGGGGACGAATTCCATGGAATTCATACGGGAGATCCTCACGGCGGGTTTTAGCCCAGCCACGAGAGGAACATGTGAGTGACAAGTTGGATTTGGACTTGGATTTGGATCGGGATTTGGATGTGGAATTGGATTACAATCTCCATCCAGACGAAGGACATGAGGAACAAGATAAGGTGAACAAGAGCTGTCTCTCCACAGCACATCCCACATATGGTCTCAAATCCTACACATCCTCAAACATACAAACAGCATCCAAACGAAAACAACAACAACAACAGCCCCGACGAGGATTAGTCGTCTCTCCACCTCACTCCGCTGAGCAACAGCAAAAAACCTCAAGAAAAATCAAAACTAAAACGACAACTACAACTACAGCCTCAGCCCATTCCCAAAAGGAGGAAGGGGAGGGAGAGAGAGATGTGGGAGATAAGGAGGAGAAAGGGCAGGAAAAGGACAGGAAACAAAAGGAAAGACAAAGCCTCATCTCCCTCCTGCACAAAGACGTCTCCACACTCACTTTCCTCACCGACGTCCTCAACATGGCCATTCACATCGATAAGAGTCCCAGCCCGACCACGAGCCCCAGTCCCAGCACCAGCACCAGGGCTCGTCCCAGCAAATACGACAGTTCCCACCAAACCCCAAATAGTGTAAATGTGATTGAAATTGAAAATGAAAATGAGGAGGAAGTGACGCGGGTTGACGCCCTCCATGATAATAGAAAAGATAACAAATACAAGAGTCTCGATCACGGCCTCGGCCGAAAGCACCAGCTCAAAGAGAGCGAGAGGAGGGGCACGGGGGGGAAGGACCATAATATTGACATGACGGACAGGACGGCACTTGTCACTCAGACTCATCATCAGAGTGGGAATGAGGGCAAAAAACAAAGGACGGGGCACGTAGATGTGCTTGGACTAATTAGACAAGCCCTCCAAAGTAAATACGAAGATCATGTACGGAAAGCACTTAGAGATAAAGACTCGAAAGCACTCATCTGCATGCTCAGCCTCCTTCCACAGCGCTCCACAGTCCGGGAGGGTGGGGACGCGGAGGGAGCGGGGCCCATTGACAGACGAGCTAATGACGCTCATCTCAGTCCCATTACCATTACCGCCACCACTACAACTACAACAACAAACACCACAGCCCATCCATCCCGTCAACCTCAATCACCGTCCACATTAACCACAGCAGAAGAATCCCATCCCAGTCTGCCCACACACGATTACTACAGTCGCTCTCACAGTAGGAGGACGGATGCCACCGGCACCGGCACCGGTAGTGGCAGTAGCAGTAGCAGTAGCAGCAGTAGCAACAGTAGCAACAGCAGCATTGCCACTCACATCAACATGGACCAACCTGCACTTCATCTTCACCCAGCAGCTGCATCTCATCCTCCCCCCTCATCAGTCAGTCCGTATGCGGACGAACCCCACTTCCCATATTTACACTCGCAGTCATACTCCATGTCCTCCTCCTCCTCCTCCGAGTCCTCCGACTCTGCCGAGAAAGAGAGGGAAATGGAGCGGAGGAGGCGGAAAATGAGGCGCCGGCAATTTACTTCTCGGCCCTCTGACTTCCCGCGGATCCATGAGGAAACTGAGACTGAGTCGTCGGACTCACCATCGTCCGACTCTGTTAGGAGCGATGAAAGTTCCCAGGTTCAAGGCGGAGATGGACGAAGGGGGGACGAGTCCGACTTGAGTAGACTTGAGGATGCTTCTAATGAGGCCAATGTTCTTGACCCGGATCCTCAAATCGGGCAGGATGTGGCCCTTAGTTCCAGTTCTAGATCCGGGACCGGGACCGGATCCAGCTCAGCTAAAACTTCCTCTGCAGGTCGAGTGTCCCGAATATACAGACAAACGGAGCTCAGTCCAGACCCAGACCAAACCAATAAGGTCCAGATACAATTGTTCTCAAGCCCGAATTCCCCCCTAGAGGTGGGCAGGGAAACGAGCGCTTTCCAAGAGAAATCCAAAACGTCCAAATCCACATCCACCTCGACCCCCACATCCACAAATATGATCTCATGGACGTCTCAGAAAACGACGTCCAAGACCCGAAGTGAAGGTGGGACTGAGGAGGAGGAGGAGGAGGAGGAGGAGGACGTCGGGGAGAATGACCAATCTGACTGGGAAATGACGAGAACGCATTTCCAGTGTCTTCCGCAGGTGAAGGCACCCTCCGCCGAACTACTCGTAAGGAAGGAATAAGTTTCATTAAGAGAAGGTTCAAAATCCACACAAGAAGTTGATGATAATGTCCAAGTATGTTATACCTACTATAGGGGTGTATCTTCTTTTCTCAAAGGCCATAACGGAGGAAGAAGTTTCAATGGAGGAAGAAGAGGAAACCTCGTTTGGTTCGAACGGTGCAGCTCCCGGGATGACCGCACTGAGAAGAAGAAGCAGGAGTGAGAGTAAAAGCAGATATGTAAATAGTGACGATGAAAGCGAGGTACACATCCCCCATATTCCAACTTTCCAACTATAAACTATTACGTATGAAGAGTTTTTTGGTAAAACGGGATAAGTCTATTCAAGTAAATTTTACAGGAACATAACGAATTTCAAATAGGAGGTGACAGGATTTATTTTGTGAGCTCAATTTTTTCTACAGGTACTCTAACTGACGAAGCGTTATTACAAGCAGTTTCGTAAATCTATAGACTAACTCTGGAATTTATTAGAATATTTTCACACATTTTAATTTGGGACATATTTCCATATTTTAAAATAGACTTATCTCGCTTTGTAAAAAAAAACGAAATTTTGGCTACTTTAAAAAATTGCTTTGGTTGAACTTTGAGCTTTACTATTCAATACAGTATAGCGTATCTAGTTGAAAAGTTCACGTAGCGTAAATAATCACATTTTTGAAATAAAATGGACATGACCGTTTTTGCCAAACAACTCTTCATATTATGTACACATAAAAAATGACATATGGGATTTTGAATTATGTTAAATGAAATGGAAATCTCATGCCCCGTTGCACACACTCATCCCCTGTGTAAGTTATGAGTCTTGTTTGAATTCACATGAAAATCCCGTCCAACACACCGCGCAGCATTATTGTTTTCTTTTCATTTTACGTATTCAAATATATTTCACATCTTCTTGACTCTGGTCCCGAAATTCAAACAGTCGGGAGGGGGAAGATGGGGGGAGGGACGGCGAGGTCGAGGCGGTTCAATGGATGTGGATGATGATGAAGTGGGAAGGGGAACGGAATCTGAGCTAGAATTACAGTTCCGCTTGGAGGAAGAGCTCAAGAGGCGCTATCAAGAAGCTCTAAATTTGCTCCTCCAAAATTCCAATGCAATGACTTGGATAAGAAAAGAGTTCATGCCCGAGCCCAGGTCAAAGGAGAGACCCGCAAAGTTAGGATTCGGAACAGGAGGACTCCTCAGGACTGAAACGGGGGCTGGACCCGGACCGGGCGGAGATGACACGGGTGTGACGGACGGATTTAAAGCCTTTGAAACACTTCTCATTGGTCTCAAAGAATTAATGAGGGACAGACTGTCTACCAATTATCACCAAAATTTAGCTCTGGAACAAGCTATGAGAGAGCGCTGGAGAAACGAACAACGTCATTACGGACAGTTGAAACTTCTCAAGGTCCTTTTTTTCTTGTCTTCTGTGTTGTTTACAATGGTTACAGTATTTTATTTTGAAATTTGAATGACTTATCGATGTATGATTTTTTCCTGCGTTTATTTTCTTCAGAAAGAAATGAAAGAATTGGAAATGGAGCACATCCCTCAAATGCTTACTTTGGATTTTCAAATTCGAATATTAAATAGCAGACTACGTAAGGTGTCCAAAGAAAATTTTCAAGACGTTCGTGAAGTCATGTAATAAAAAAAATAATTGAAAACTTGTAATTTTGCGTAAATTTTATTTCTGTGTACATTATGTCTTTATTTTTTAAATTTTAGTCGTGAGTCACAACTGATTGGAGAAATGAAAATAAAGGGCGAAAGTCTCAATTTGAACCAAGCGGAGAATTCTTTGGGTGAGGCAGGGGATGAGACCACAATTCTGAACAACCATCACATGATGGAGATTGTAAAATTCAAGCAAATAAGGTATAATAATACAAGTTATAAAGTAGCCTTTAGTATTAGTTATTGACATTAATTGGTAGTTTCCGGAGTTTTTATGATCAATTTTTGCAGGAACTATTTAACGGGGAATTTAACGGAGGAAATAAGGCGATATGACACCAAATTGTTTGAGCTCCAAGACACACTGGATGACTTTACAGAGGATACGCTCGTGTTCGAGGGGAAGGTGGCTCAAATGAGGAAAAAGTATGAAAATATTCATAGTCGCTACGTTGACATGAAAGCGGAGCAAAAGCTCAAGTCCATCATGAGACGGACACAAGAGGCAGACGAGCAAAGGAGACATCGAGCTGCAAAGCTAATTCAAGTGACACACACACACACATTTCGAATAATTCTTATGTCAATATTTTGAAAATAACATTAATGTGTAAATTGCGGAATTCGATAATATTAGCAATTCTTTATTTAACTGATATTTTACAATTGACGATATGTTACGACAGGATACCTGGAGGAAATACAAAATTCGGAAGAAAAAACGAGAGAAGCGGAAGGGGAAAAAAGGTGGAAAGAAGAAGGCTAAGAAGTAAACTATTGGTAGGAAAAGATGAAGTTGCAAAATGTTTGAATTTGGATTTTTTAAATCATATTTCTACACCATTCTTGTTTTTTTTTTTTACTTTTTAGAAGAAAAAAGATGTGTTGAAAATAAATTACCTACACTAAAATATTTAAACTAATAAATAACAATCATTTCTCATCTAACCAAGCATTCTCAATCCGGATTTGCTCTGTTTCAGAAGGCGTCAAATCGTTAGTAATGCTGAAAATGCTTCGCATCTCCTCCGGCGTACTTCCTCTCAGGGAAATAGCTATGGATTTGCAGACCAAATCCAAGAGTCCGTGAATATTCAAATAATTGGCGGCCTGAAAACACATAAATATGTGATTGCAAACAAATTAAGTAAAAAAAAAATCGGAAAGAATCGATTCACGCCTGAATCTAATTAACTTTAACGATTTTGTATTCTACTAATACATTTTTAAAACTTTGAAAAAACAAGACTGTACGCCCTTATTTCCTTTACAAGAATACAAGATTCACAGAATTACAAAACATCCAGATGTTTTGTTTCATGTTTTTTTTTTAAATTTATGACAAACTTTTTCGAAAGACATACCAAAATCAGCTCAAACAATATTCTATGATCAGTTCTTAAGAATTCAGCATCCCAAATACTAATTTCATTTTTGTGAATTGGATTTTTTGTGATTTCATCCTGGTCATCGGCTAAAGGAGTGTCGTCCTGGAGCATAATAATAAAATAATTTTGTCTATAAATGTATATAGGCACTGTTTAATTAAATTTACTAGTGATAGTGATAGCGAGTTTATATTAGGTTTGCATTTACCTTGTGATGCTCCGCCCACTCAATAGCTTTTCGGAGGATTGGACCATTAACGTTTGGAACAGGTATAATGTCATCGTCACTTTCACAGTCCTCGGTTCCAAGATTCTCCAACATCTCTTTGATGGTTATCGACATCTCAGCAACTTTCATGTCGACCACAAAGACCTCACCATCGTTGCTTTTAAGTTTTATTTGTTTCACAGTTCTACATGCCATCTAAGTACAAAAGAAAAAATAACATGATTTTCAAAATTTTCCAAAAAAAAATCTAGAAGTTCCGGAACGCATCCAGCAAAAAATTGAGATCTAATGATGAATAAAATGAACTGGTTTTAAAGCCTCAGTTGCCTTATTTAGCCAAATTTTTACAAAATGTTATTTTACTGAAGTCTTTCTTAGTAGAGGAAAGTAGTCGATAGAAAGGGGACACTGGAAATGTTGCCGGGAATCTTTCCGAAAATAACTGAGGTAAGCACAATCTCTTGGACAGTAAGTAGTATACATATAAAGACAAATAGCAAAATACAATAGGCGCAACTACAATAGTTACAAAACCTGGACATACTTTAGAATTGTTCAAAAATCATATGCCGACCTTATATAAGTACCGAAAATGAGGAATTATGAATTTGAAAGGTTTAAATGGTTTTAGTTGAGTGTTCTAACGTCTAAAACTATATATGGTTCAGCAGTCTACTAGTATATTGTGTACCAATTACCAAAATTGTCAGTAAGTTTTTGTTTATGCTCTACTAATTGGAATATCACCAAGATTTCAAAGATCCTCTTGGAAGCCTATTAGAGAAAATCTGAAACCTGTGGACTATTTTCAAATTATTTTATTGTTTCCACTTTCCACCCATAGTTCCAGTCAGCCAAATTTCACGCATTTAGAATGAGAACCAATCGCTGGCATCCTACAGCAACGTTTTAGGTGGTGGGTGTCAAAACTTTCAATATTAGCGTTAGTAGCATTTGCTTTATATTAATCATCAATTATCTGAAGGGACTGAAAGTACTGAAACGGGAGACACGTGAGAAGATTAAAACATTAAAGGGTAAGTTTATTTTTCCAAGAAGGGAGTCAAAACTCAGTGGGTTGTAGGGGTTGGGAGCTTGGAATGAAGTTTAAAATAGGAACGGATCAACGATAAGATTAACTTGTGATTTTATAGCCCACAAAAGAAAAAAAATATAAACAAGGTAAATATGTACACATTCACACATATAAAGGTCCACCTCCGCAGGATTAGTCCCTGCCCTGTCGGTTGTATTTAAGTACTTTCCAAGAATGTATAGTCTCAAAATAGTTTTAGAGTATAGACTCATGGTATGTACTCTTTACTTTTTAAAAACTCACATTTTTTTTACTTTGGTGTCCTCAAGTCCTCAGTCAGGTGGATGATACGGGTTATGCTGGCAGCGATATAAATAATAAATTATAAGGATAGGGAGGGCTATAGAGACTATAATATACTGAAAGGTGAAAGGACTGAACCATTTACTGTAATGCTATTATTCGTATTATTCGTAATGTTCAGTGATAGTAGAGATACATGCGTACATAAAGCATTGACAAAAAGATTGCAATTAAACCCGTTAGCCCTGGAACCTGGAATGGATAGCATTGCATAATCAAAACAATTAATTTAAATAATGCAAAACCGTCTTCAGCAGCATGTGTTGTAATAGGTGTCGAGTAAGTAGTAACTATTTGTAACTGTTATACTATTTTTACAAGGACATGAAATCATCATAATTATATATGCAGGGGCAGTACGCATAAGCGTAATATCTCACATGTACCGTATTTAAAAGCTTCTAATAACTCCTGGGAGTCTCTCATAACTCCCATGGTCTCTAATAACACCCGGGGTCTTTAGAATTGAATGAAATGGAGAGGATTTTGTTTTTATGCTTTTATTTCTGTTTGACGTAACTCCCCCCGGGAGCTATTAGAATCTTTACGGTACCTAGGTAGAGTCCCTAATCCTAATGCAATTGACCAACGCGTTTTTTACGGATGCCATATGCCATATCGTATGTACTACCAGTAGTAATACCTTACTACCCTACGTTAATCAATTAAAGTAATTAAGTTAAGAAATATTTCACAAGAATTTATTTTGAAACACCTATATTTAACGTTACAAGTTAAAAATAATTAAGTTATTTTATTAAGTGTAATTACGTAATTGCTAGATACTTTAGTTATATGACAGCTCTATCCTTGAAAAAGGCGGTTGATTTTAAATGGTACCCATGTGTTTCGTTCTATTCAATTAATTCAATATCTACAAATTGTATTCAGTCGCAGTCTGTACTTTTTACTGCCTTGATTCACTAGAATTATTGAAAATCGTGTTCATATTCAGTGAATTCAGTTGAGTAAATACGGTAGTGAATTCACGCGTTACGAACATTTCAGTTCTTTAACACTAAATTGCCTAAACTGTAGTGTTTTCAACGAAATAACACAAAGTGAAGACACCAGCAGTCTTTTCTTATTCTTCGTTTGGAAAAGTTAAAGATTATATTGAAATATCGAGGATTTGATTTACGATTGTTTCGCTGACACTGACAAACTAGCAATTTTGAACATTAGTTAACTATCAACTATTACAACATACTAAAAGTGATCAATATTATAAAAATCTATAGGTATGGCGAGCTCACGTCTCATTGTCAAGAACCTTCCGAATTCCGTAAGAGTTTTAATGTTACATTAACGTAGAATATTTTTATTATGTAGATATAATAATGTATTTATATTTTAGATATAGTATAAGGTTTGTATGCTCTTTTTACGAATTATGCATTATGATCATGATGGGCAGAATTACTTACAAGTTAGTTTAGTACTTGCAATGTCTGACGCTGTCATCTGTTCTAATTTATGCAGGCTACTGATATTAAAGTACGTGATTTATTCAACTCCCGTGGGAAAGTCACAGATGTTCAATTAAAGTACACTCCAGATGGAAAATTTCGACATTTTGCATTTGTTGGCTTTAATACCGAAGATGAGGCTAATAGTGCTCGGGAGTACTTTCATAACACATACTTTGGAGCTTCGAAAATCCAAGTTGAAACATGTTCTAATTTAGGTATGTGATCCTAAAAAATCAAATAGATTATTATTCCCTGTCATTTTTTTTTACATATTAGACTAGATGTATATCTGAATATGATCTCGTTAGCTAGTTTAAGAAATTCAATTGCATGTTATAGGTGACGTAAATAAACCACGAGCCTGGAGTAAATACGCTACCGAAAAGGAGGACCTTGCGAGAAAATCTAGAAAGAAACAAGCTGAGTTGGAAGAGGACGAGCCACATCCAAAGAAGAAAAAGGAAGAAGAAATACTTGACAAATGCAAAGAGGACCCTGCATTCGTCGAATTCCTTGAGTCGCATATTAAAAAGTCATCGTGGGGAAATGACACTATTATCCAAGAGTTAGAATCACAAGTTCTAGGTAAATCAAAGAAGGATAAGAAAGATAAGAAAAAGCTAGCTGATGAGTCAGAAGATTCCGAACATGTCACAAAGAGTGAAGCCAAGGACGAGGAAGAGGAAGCGGTCGACGTAAAGAAGGATAAAAAGAAGGAAAAGAAGAAAGTTTTTCCTACTGAAGAATATTTTACCGCAAAACTTAGAAATTTGCCCAAGAAAGCGAGGAAGAAAGATTTAAAAACATTTTTTGCTCCTTTGTCTCTAAAGTCCATAAGGTTAAATAAATTTTGTTAACTTAATTGATCTTTGATGTTCGATACTAATTCTTCTGATAGAACAATGTCATAGAGAAGATCGTAACGGTAGCTGTATTCAGTTTCTAATTCAATAATAATTGAATAAATGTTTATTTGTACAGAATTCCTCCAAACTTGAGAGGATTTGCATACGTAGGGTTTAAAACGGAAAAGGAACTAAATAGCGCATTATTTAAGAATAAATCATTTATTCTTGGGAATCAAATATCTGTTATGAAATATGACAACAAAAAGCAAGCTCAGTTCCAAGCAGAGAAAAAAAAGAACCGATGGGAGGACCAACAGACGGAGTTAGAGCGTGAAACGGAGACTGTAGGGGAAAGTGGCCGAATTTTTATACGTAATTTGTCGTATGAAACCAACGAAGATGAAATTAGAAGCCTATTTGAGAATGTAAGTTTGTAATTATGTTCCTGTTTTAGCTAAAACCAACACCGAAACCAGTACACAAATAACTATTATCATTATTTCATTTGTGCTATTGCAGTTTGGTCCAGTAACAGAAGTTCATTTACCTATCGACAGAATAACTCGTCAACTCAAAGGATTTGGTTTTGTTTCTTTCTTGTTACCTGAGCAAGCAGCAAGTGCTTTTACAGAATTAGATGGAACAATTTTCCACGGAAGAATGCTTCATTTGTTACCTTCTAAGACTAAAGATGAGATTTCTCTGAATGACATCCAAGCCGGATCTTCATTTAAAAAAACTAAAGAATTAAAGCAAAAGAAAACAGCAAGTAAGCCATAGTTACATGAAAAACGTTGTCAGTATCTTTTTCGTCTATTACAAAATAATTATTATGTTGAATTGTATTGTATTAAAAGCTTGTTGTTGCTGTTTTGTATTAATTTAGGCTCAACCCATAATTGGAATACACTATTTCTGGGGCAGAATGCGGTAGCCGAAATAATTGCTGATAAATATGACGTGAGAAAAGAAGAGTTACTCTTGGATAATGCAGATGAGAGAAATAGGAATATAGCAAGTGTTGGAGTTCGTATGGCTTTAGCCGAAACAGAAATAATAATGGATACAAAGAAATTCCTGGAGAGCAATGGAGTGTTTCTAAATGCTTTTGAGGTATACTATATTTTTAAGAGAATGGTTAAGTTGTAATTTTACGGTGCACTTAATGTCATGTCATTGTATTCTGCTAAAGCAAACTGGGAAAACCCCGCGGTCGAATACAGTTATGCTTGCAAAGAATCTTCCTCCGAAAACAACTGTTAGTGAATTAGAAGAATTGTTTGCGAAGCATGGTGTGCTTTCACGGGTTATCTTACCACCCTCGGGAGTGACAGGTAAAACTTTAAGTGTTTATTCCCTTTAATATCTTTACTGAAGAGTGAAAATGCTTTGATTGAACAGCGATTTAAACGACTTTGTTTGTATTATAGCAATCATAGATTTCTCTTCCCCCGCTGAAGCTAGGGGAGCCTTCAAAAAACTAGCTTACTCCAAATTTAAAAATTTGCCTTTGTATTTGGAATGGGCCCCCGTCAATATTTTCGGAGCGCCGTTGGGGATGGAAGAAAATGAGAAATCAAATGATACAAAACATCCTGGGAACATGGAATCAGCTAGTAGTAGTAGTGTAAATGAAGAAACTGAAAAGAGTATACTGAAGGAAACTAAAATCAAAAAGAATCTTATAACTGATGAGGATATGATTCCGGAGCCAGACACAACACTGTTTGTAAAAAATCTAAACTTTTCAACAGTTGAGTATGGCTTGAAAAAGGTTAGCATTTTTCTTTTTAATTGTATTTGTTTTTAATTAATCATTTAGGGTCAAAATCAGAGTTTTTTAAAACGAATAAATCCGTAATACTGATTTGATGGTTATTAAAATTTGCATAGCATTTTGAGGAATCTGGTCCTGTGTACTCGGTTACCGTTGCCAGAAAGAAAGATCCTAAGGTCCCAGGGAACATGCTGTCCATGGGTTATGGATTTGTGCAATTTTATCGAGCTGAGGATGCAATGAACGCACTGAAAAATCAACAAAATGGAATGCTTCAAAATCATACACTTGAGCTCAAAAAATCAAATCGAACCTTGCAGTAATTTCTTAAATTTATTTATGATTATAAATATATTTATAACTCTAATTTAAGAGCAGAAT